>JAPMOQ010036426.1:601265-622894 GCA_026543055.1 Argiope trifasciata | reverse complement strand
AAGTTTTATATTTTTTCTTAGAATACACTTAAACAAAATTTTAGTTTTAATTGTTTCAAGAATATCTGAAATTATTTTTATGATAACTTAAGAATTAGTTAAATTTCTATATAGAATATATTAAATTAATTATTACTAAAAGTTTTGAAATTAATTTTCTGTAATAAGACATATTTTAGTTTGATAACCATCCAGCAGTGAAATAAATATTATAGCTCCAAATTCTAGCAAAATAAAATATTATATTTTTTATTAACCATCTTGGAATTTAAATTTTGTAAAATCCAGAAAACTGCAAATCCTTTCACCATTGACTTTGGCAAGATATTAATGACTGAAAATATTTTGATGCTGATAAAGTGCTTTAAAAATCAATGTGAATTGGCACATCTGGTGGCTAAAAACATTTGAACTATTCTTGTGACTGATTAGTCAAAAAAAAAAAAAAAAAAAAGCTCTGTTTGAGAACATTATTATTCAACATGCAGTAGTAACGCATATAAAATTTGACATGTGATCCTTGCACCTAAAAAATAAATTATCAAGTTTTGAACAGAATGTCATTAAAATTGTAGATCTGAATCAGATATCTGGATATTAACACAATACAATGTTATGACTAATTTAAATGAAATTTAAAATGTGGTGTTGTAATCAAAATTGGATAATTGATTTAATCAGTCAAAAAAAAAAGGAGCCAAATTACAATTTTACTTATATCAAGGCTTTGAGATGCCATAATGTTATGTCCCAAAAAAGTATGGCAACCAATTGTGTCCTTTCACAATTCAGAGATCAATACAAAACTGAAAACTCATGACAATCAAAGTTTTGTATAATTATTATCAGGAATTTAATGGAAATTATTTTCACAGCTTTAATGAATAATAATTACATCAATATTGCTGCTGTTAACTAAAACCAAAGTATTTTAAAGCAGATTAGTTTAGCAAACTAATTTTAATCAGTAATTTCTTATTAATAAAACATCTTTTTTTAAAACATTTAAAGTATTTTTTAATTATCAAAATAATGAGATAAATACTACTAAACAATCTAAAAAGACATACCTAAAATGACCCCATTTTGAAATTCACCAGCTGATATATTACAATTCATTCCAATCGATGTCTTTAGTGATATTAAGTCTGCTCTGTGGATTTATGCCCTGAAAATAAAAGCATAACAGAATGAACATATTTAGAAAATATATTTATTAAGACATCACAGAAGTTACAACTCTATATATTAGCAACTAAGAATTGTAAATACATTTACAGCATTTAGAATTAATATATTACCAATTATGCTTTAGAGTCTAATTAAAATTCTTCAATTTGAATGTCTATTGTTGCTGAAAAAAAAAAACCAAACTTCTCTGAAACTCCTAATTTTTCAAATCATTATTTCAGCTGAAAAATATCACCCACACACAGTAAAAAAAAATTATTACTTTAATCACCTTATGAACTGTATTTATTGTGAGCCTTGAATTATCAGCAGCATTCAAGCTCACAAGGTTGCCACACTAAGTCTAAAGGTTAGGTTGCCACAAAGTATATAGTATATTAGGTTGCCACACTAAAGTATATAGTATATTAGGTTGCCACACTAAAGTATATAGTATATTAGGTTGCCACACTAAAGTATATAGTATATTAGGTTGCACACTGAGGTATATATTAGGTTGCCACACTGAGGTATATATTATATTAGGTTGCCACACTAAGGTATATATTATATAAGGTTGCCACACTGAGGTATATATTATCTTAGGTTGCCACACTAAGGTATATATTATATTACGTTGCCACACTAAGTCTAAACTAAGTGGTACAATAGCCCATGAGCGCCAAGGCCTACAGTGCCCATATCTGCTTTCTTGGTTGAGAGCCCTGAAGTGCAAAGCATATGTCTTCGTTAGGTATGCAGCCTAACACAGACCCCCCCCCCCCAGTGTTTTGTTCCCAAGCATGCTTGGTCCTCAGTTTATAGAATCACAGAAGGGATGAAAAGTTGAGTCAACTTTGCCCAGACTGAGGATCAGACCTTAGACCTAGTGTGTAACACTAATTCTATTCTAATAATTGTTCTATTTCGTTTATATCCATCATATATTTTTTATTTCATTTATATCTTTATCTTTCAATCTCTTACAATTAATAATTAACTAGAATATATTATACTAGCTGTTACTATTTAGCTAGAAAATTAGTAATACTCACCAAACCTGCTAACTCGGGCAAAGACAGGGTATACAAGCCCTTTGAAGTAGTAGTACTTTCTATCACAATGTCCAAAACATCACCAATGGAATATTTTTGTAGAATACTTTGAGTGTGTTTACATAGTGAGCAACCATAAGTTGTACATTTATGCAAAGGCACTTTGCCATCAAGTGTGCGACCAATGTTTACAATGATGCCTTTGTCAGGTATTGATTTGATGAAGCCTTTCACTTTCTTGCCTTGTTCCAAATCAGCTACTGTTAATTCCGGCTGAATGTCTTTCAAACTACTTTCTTTTATGTTGTACAGTCTAGAAATAAGAAGATTTATGAAAGACAGAACTAAAGTTTTACAAATATGTAAATATTCATACTACAGTTGTTCAGATATTATGGCCAATACATTGCACAAGACCTGATTAGTAACAAATACAAGATATGTTAAAGAAGTTAACACCAAAGATTTCTTTTCAAGATAACTAAATTCAATATGAATACAATTAATAATTCTATACATATATTCATTCAGCTCGCCTCATGTAAGAAAAGTAATGATTTTTCACTTATTTAACAATTGCTTCAAATTTAAAATTTCGTGCTCTACTTGGTCTTGATGACAATAATGCTACTTTCGCATTTTCAAAACTTAATTATTTTTTAATTACATTTTTATTCCATATGACTGATACCTGCTGGTGTGGTGTGGAGAAGGGGATGCCAGCTCAGGTGTCGTCCTCTCATCTGGCAGTAGTTCAAAATGACGAGGTCTGTCCCAAAAAAGCCCTAGTGTTGCTTAACAATGGGATGTTAATATAACTAAACTAAGCCATATGAATAATACCACACATTAATGAGTTTCTAAAAAACTGATACTAAGAATTCTTTATACAGCAAAGAATATTGAATTAAGGATTCTCTTTTTCTAAGCATAAATAAATAAATATGTTTTATATAATTGGTTTTAATAATTAAATTCTTTTTAAGCAAATTTTTTGTTCAAATTCCATAAATAATAATTTATGGCTTAGTGATCTGAAACAGAGATTCCAAACCTGTGATATGCATATCTAAGACCTGCCATTTCCCTAAAGAGGCTTGGGCATTAATATGTTCACTGTCTCTATCCACGCCTGATATCAGGACCATCTATCCAATTAAATTATCCCTTCTTTAGTATCTTTCAACTTTAGAAGAGAAAGTGTCATCTAATAGCATAGATGGTTTGATACAATTACATATTATTTGTAACGTACAGGTGCGTCAGTGGGAGTGAATGTTTAAAAAAAAAAAAAAAAAAAAAAAAAAATTTATTATATAATAAATAAAAGAATGTTTTTTGGTTCTTTTTAATTTAAAGACAAAAATAAAGATTAAGTAAATTTGATAAAATTAAAAATGTATTTATATGAATAAGCTTATTTCATTTTGGATGACTTTAGTTGAACAGAGCATATACTTTTGCAGTAACTATGGTATGAAGCATCAAAATTTTAAAAAGTTAAACAATTTATTCTTTTAAAGACGAAAAATTTATTACCTTAAGCATAAGACCTAAATGAAAAGTAGCTTGTATTCAAATATCATTCCATCTTTCTAATTTATGTAGTTGAAAATTCTCCACATGTGGATAAAGCAAAAATTCAGCTCCTCCCCCCCCCCATTTTTTTTTCAAAATTAGGAATTTATTTATTTATTCAAATTTAGTTATTTTAAAAATAATATTGTTCCTAAAACAGGCAATCCAGCATCAAATGAGATCCATCATAATGATAACTGTTTTATTTGAACTGAAAATTTTTATGTTCAATTCATTGAAATGTTGGCAATTTTCTGTAAAAAAGATCAATTTTGAGAGCCACATAACATTCTATAACTGTGGATATTGTTTGATTTCCCCCTCATTTTACCAAAAGAATCTAATTTCTTCCAAGCAATCGACAAATCCTTGAAGTACGTTCTTGGTTCTCAATAAGCGAATATTATTATGCATTGGTAAGCCATTATACATCTAGCTGACTTCATC
This sequence comes from Argiope trifasciata, assembly GCA_026543055.1. Lineage (NCBI taxonomy): Eukaryota > Metazoa > Arthropoda > Arachnida > Araneae > Araneidae > Argiope > Argiope trifasciata. Next base: position 618,644 of record JAPMOQ010036426.1, on the reverse strand, counting down.
CAACAAAGCTTCAACTTTCACTCATTTAAATCTTGTGATAATATGAAATGGACTATTTTTGTGACTAACACCGTTAAATTAACAAGAGATGTTATATCGCTTTTCGAACAGAAGGCTTGTTGATGAATAATGCAATGGAGTTCAAGAATCAAATGTCCTATGTCTGTTTGAAATAAACTACCAAAACTTTTTTTTTTGCCCACCATACTTGAGCACTACCAATTACTAAAACAATTATGATCAAATCAATTCCTTTCTCAGTAAGTGCATTTTTAACAGCCGTACAATTATCTGTGCTCTTTTTTAAATGAAATGGGAACACTCATGTTTGCTCATAATACTTTTTAGTGAATCTGCGCTAATAGTTTGCCATCCCTGATCTAGACATTCTCTACATTTCAGAAAAAGAATAAAACTAAATCAACTGTTAATTAATAAGGAGAGAAAATAACATAAAAGATTACATTTATACTTCAACAGTGTTTAAAATTTATTATCTTAACTCTGACAAATTCTTTTAAAATCTGTCTCTAATACAGGATTAAACCAAATCATTTATATTAAATCCAATTCATAAATGATCATAAGTCATATTTCTAATTCAAAATATATTTCATTTTAAATGGCAAATAACAAAAAGATTTCAATTCATATTTCTCAAATCTAAAATATCCAAAAAACTTGTTTTGTAAAGATAAAAATAAAAAGATAAAAATTGGTATATTAATGAAATCATACAACCACAGAAAAATCATAATGGCTTACTCTATTAATTGTTTTAAAAATATTTCACTATATAAATGTTTATGAGAATCAAAAGAAAATATTTTAATTTCAAATAAATATTCCACTCCTTAATTATCAGTATTTCACAATGCTGAAAAATAATACTGCTGCAATTACTTAAAACGAAAAAAAATTGATATGCTAATCATATAGTAAATTGGTTATGAATGAAGTAAAACAACATCTAAGAAAAAATTTAATATAAAGCTATCACGGTTAATAAATTTACTGAAATCTCATGCAAAAGATACAAGAGATAATTATCTGAGAAATTTCAAAAACCTCTTTTAAAATGAAAACATCTATTTAAGTTTTATAGCATCTAATATAATAAATTAAATTTATAATGCATACTACACATACTTAAAATATAGGGGCCGTGGTAGTCAGGTTGGTAAAGCATCAGTCTTGTAAAGGAAAGGTAATGAATTCTGTCCACATCTCAGCCAAAGACCCACCGTGTTGGCTCATGGCAGTTGGGGCATGTTAAATAGGCCCAAGTTCCCATAGCAAAATATACCTCTGAGGGTACTGAATCAGGGATGAGTCTGTCTCTGATTTGGATCTAAATTCTAGCTTGTGGATGGATGAATTAGTTCGACCGTCCCCAAAAAAGGGTCGTGTCGCGTGTGTTCGAGCAAAAGTCATACTTTCACCTTAATGGTGCTCGTTCACAACAAAAAGCACACATTTCTGACTTAATTCAAAAGAGCTAGATCTCATTCAACTGGATATGACCAAATGGCATTAGATTGACCTGACCCAACATAATTAAAATGTATAATTTATATTTAATGCAGCAATAAAAATCATATGAAATTTTTATAAGAAATTGAAAGAAAGAGTTACCTTGATTTCCTTAAAGACAAATAGCAGAATTTAGTGTTATGATTCACTTCAAGGATATGGCACAAGATAAAGCTCAACTTTCGACACTTTTCAAGCTCTGCTTTTGCTGGAGTGAACACATCTTGCAGATCTGTCAGACTTACCACACCATGATACCCATAGGGTAGTTTTACGATCAGACCTTTTTCAGGATTGGCAACTTGAACTAAGCCAACAGTGTTTTGGCCAACCTTCAGTTGTTTCTTTTCTACAAAATATCAGGAAACATTAAAATGAATAATATAATAAATAATTTATTTGTATGCTTGTTGATTTGGAATGCTTGGTGATCTTTGGATATCTGGTTAAATAAGAAGTAAGAAGTTCAGATATAAAAGTCACAGCTAATTTCATACATAATAAATTACCTGACCATGGATTACAATAAAAAATATTATTCTCCATGAAACACACAAAACACCTTGGGCAAGAAAGTAAAATAAAAAAAATAGAAAATTATTAAAAACATGCATCTATAATGGGGAGGAAAATCCATAATCTATGATGCCATGTTGAGAATATAAATGAAAAGGATAATAATAAAATATTTATTGGTTTTTGAGTTTCTTTAACTTAAAAAATAAGTAAAAGCATCATGCTGTTAAAATGCTTTAACTTATAAATTTGACACATCTATATTCATGACTAGATGAAGTTAAGGTTAGAAATTTTTGTTTTCCTACATTAAATTTTCCATTCAAGCTTCAAATGAAGTGCAAAGTAAAAGAGGGGAAAAAGTGGATATTACCTACATCTAATCACTTTGTATAATGATTGTTAATAAATGTCTGATCTAGGAGGCATTCCGTGGCTTATCTAATTTCTGCTTTCGGCATATGCAAATAATGAATGCAAGCATGAATAATTAGTTTTATAAAATTTGATTCTGATATAACTATGTATATAGAAAGCACTATTTTTTCCTTTGATTCTATTCAGCAGTTGTTTTATATTTAGAATTGTATTTTTTTTTCTATCGGCAGATCACGATTTGTTTCAATCTGATTTTAATTATTAGTTTTAATTTAAGTGTTCTTAGCCTTTTTTAGTTATGGAATTGCAATTATAACATTTTACATACATATATATATTTATCTTCATAATAATCCAGCATTTAATATTATATATATATATATATATATATATATATTCCTCTGATGAAAGTAATTACAAATATTTTTTCCGAGCACAATTTTTATTTTATATTAGGCATTACATTTATATAGAAACATGGATATCAGCATTTTTGGAATTATTCTAAAAACTGGTTTTCCAATATAAAATAACTGTACAGTATTTTTAATATCTAAAACAGTTTTTTTAATCATAAATCCACTCGTTTTATAGTCCATTTAGTCATGCTTATTTTACTTTCATTGTTTATGTCTGACAGAAGTAATTATGAAGTTTAGCTTTGTTCCAACCTCACTCTATCATATCTCATTTGATTTTGTTAGAGAATCACTATTTGCTTTAAATCTATTATGCAGAAGATATTTCACTGCAAAGGAACAAGACTAGCATTGTTCCTATTTATTTATATCTAAAATCCATTTCAAATTATTATAAAATACAATGTTGATGGATTTCCAAATTTTTATCTTAAATTAGCCCATGTTATTTCATTCTAAAATGCTCTCCTATTTCTTAATCCAAATCCTCTTACCCCCCCCCCATTTTTTAAAGATATGCTTTAGAAAATGCATAATTTGCAATTTCTCAAATTGCAAACAATGAGATTTAAAAAAATCTCTACTACTATTCCTTTCAAAGAAATATTTCTATCAGAATCTCATACTAAAATCCCTGAAGAAAACAAAAATGTTAGTCATTTTGTTCATGTATTGTGACATAAAAAGATGTATTTTTATCATCACTTCTCACTTGTACAGATGTTGTTATTGTTACTTATAATACTTTACAAGTCTGATGAGAGAAAACTATCAGTGATTTAAGCCTAAATTAGCATCCCTTGTTTTTTCAGTAGTCCCAACTAGGACCTGAATATGATTTAGCTACTTCATGCTTCACATTCACTTGCACACCTTTTTATAGGGGACACATTCACACTACTCACAGATAGAACACAGAATAAAAACCATGCCCAAACCGGGACTCAAACCCTCGACGCCCAGATCATAGGGAAGACACGCTACCCCTATGTCAGGATGCTGGCATTTGTACAAATTATGACTCCTATGAGAAAAAATATTGAAGTCAATTCCAAGTTTCTTCTAATTGGTCTTTTGAAAAATTATGTACACAGTAATAATAAACCAAAAAAAGGGTGAAGATTTGGACAATTTATTTTCACTTTCTGGTGCAAACATACATGTTCCATCTTTGTCCATGTACACAAACCATGACTCCCATGGAAAAATAAGTGTGTTTGAAAACAAAGCCAAAAAAAAGCTTAGCACAAATTCATAATAAACGTATTCATAATATTCATTATAACAATAAACTTTAAATTTTAATTTAAAAGGAACTACTTTAATTCCATTAATGACATCATTTTAAAATAAACAACAGAGTATAACGAGTCTTAGGTATTTGTATTACAAACTCGCAAATAAATATTTAACCAAAAAGTTAAATAAAAATATAAATTCAAAAGTATTTTAAATCAAAATTAAAAAAGGAAAAAATATATAGAGAGTAGAATAAGGAAAAAAAATACCTATTTTTGTCAATGATATTTTGCTTATGCCATCTTTCTCTTTAGATTTCTTTTCTACATCTAAGATACTAACAGATAATGATAGCCCAACTTTCAATTTCTTTTTTAGCTTCCTCAAAACCTACATAAGATATTCATACAAATAAATATATAATTTAAATGTACAAGTAAGCTGTAAATTTTTTTAATTTGCATTTTCAAATCAGATTCAGAATGAAAATCTTCGAGAAAAAAAAGCAAGAAAATTGTTATTTTAAAACATAAAGCTAAAAATATGACATTTACTAAATTGAAATATATTATTAAAATATTATTTTTCGACTTTTAGGAAAGTGAAATATTTTTAATCTCTTAATGCACTTATACAAGTTTAAGCAATAAACTTAAATTGGTGGTTTTAAGTTTTAAAGCAGAAATTAGTGCATAAAAAACTAGTAATTAAGAGAGATTATTTTGAAAATCATAATTGAATGAACAGGAAAAAAAATAGTCAGTTTCCATTTTTATTTAAAGAAAATTTACACAAAATAAAAAGTAATAATTCGAAAAGAACCAATTCTTTGGATTCACTATCATTAATTTCTGAAATCAGCATTTGCTTTATAAGTTATTGATATACTTTATATCATTATATTAACATTCATATAAATTGCAGTTAATTCTTTAGTTTATTGGCATTTAACTGACCTATTAAAATGCAAAACAACTTAATTGTTTTAATATGTTAATAGATGCATATTTGATATCATAAACATAAAAGAGTTAAAAACAGACAGAAAATAACTTTTAAAAGTTGTAACTTGTTTTGTATTAAATTTAAAATAAATTATGATTTTTTTCCAAAAAAAACATTATTACATTTTCTGCTAGCAAACAAAAACAAATGGGGGGGGTAGTATTTTCAATCAGTGAGTTTTTAACATGTACCTTTGGATTGTCAGAATAATTTAAATAATCCAATGTGCCAGTCTGAGTAGGTGAAAGCCATATTGTTACTGATGTATCACCAACCTGAAACACAAATCAATGCATAAATACAATGTATTTTTTATTTCCACTATTTAATCTATCACACCATATTAACACATTACATGCGGGAATGGGTTATTAACCACTTGGTGCGCCAATCGTTATCTGCAGGAACGAGTAATCTCGCTTTTAAGCAGAGTGTGTATTATCGGCAGGAAAGGGAGATCACCACTATTTTTTTTTGATATAGCACATATGGTTGTAATTTGATCCCCATGTTTTTATACATAAAAATTAACACATTTTGATCAATTGAAGCATAATATAATGTTCCGCGAATAATGTAAATTTCATTGCAGCTACGCAAATATTACCATATTTGCCAAGCCTGCATATAATGTGTTAAATTTGAGTTTAAAAGTTAGGCAATTTTTTTTAATGATCAAAAATGGAATAAAATTATAATATTTTTAAAAAAATCCCATTTTATGTAAAAGAATAGCATTCTTAAAATAATTTGCTACCATATACATAATATATATAATATGCATTGAAGAAGTAGTCTAGGAGTTCTTTATTAATTTTTATTTTTAAGATTTAACAAAATAGTCCAATTGTGTTCTTTGCCCGAAGCAATTTGAGAACATGATGCAATGTACCAAACAGTAAAATATTAAGAAATTCAAACCATGGAAAAATATTCAGATCTTCGATAGTTTAAGAAAAGTATTTATTAAATCAGTATTTTGATTTGGTGTGAAAAATAATGGCACACATAAGTCGGAAATTATTGTTACAGTTTTCAAGAAATAAAGAAATTATTTTCAGGAATTATTGCAGGTTAATTAGAAATTACAATATATAAGTTATTCTACAATTTTAAATCAAATATATTTAATGTAATAAACAATTTATAAGTCAAATACAGAAATTCTTTACACCCAATCCATATATATATCAAATTTTCAGTGATAATATTAAAAAATACAATCATCATAAAGTTATTGATAATTTAATTTTCACTAATCAATAGCATCGAAACTAGTATTATTTTAACACACAAAAAGTATAACACATCATCAATATTTTTTTATAAAACACCATAGTTTTTTAATCAGCTACAGCTAATATCAATAATCAGCTATAGTCATGACACTTTTCCTTTCTGATATAACTTAATATTCATAGATCTGAAAATACATTTTTTTAATATCTAGATAATAAATTAGAATCCATAGGTCTTATAAAGATTAAACTATACCCCCTCCCCAAGCTCCAGTAAAAAAGTGGCAGGAAATGAATTTGCATGCTATTTTCAGGCTATTGGTATAAGAATTGTTATTTACAAGATTCATGCATTATCCATTTACAAAATTACATTAATAAGTTTTTAGACTCTACATGGTAATAAATTTTTTAAATGCCAATTATTCAATCAATTTTCTTATTTACTTGTATAAGGGGGTTTAATTATCTGATGACACTAACCATTTTTTAAAGCACCATCAAAATCCTTTATATTATAAATATAAAATAACAAAAGGTGAGCAAACAAATGCAAAGATTAATTGGAATAAATGCAATGATATTATATATATATATATATATATATATATATTTCATTTACAAATCTAATTTTATAGTTCTTGGAAATTTTCGATTTTCGGCTATATCTCTCATTAACAGGCTTCTACAGGGGGTTGCTCTCTGAATCCACCAAATTCCACTCGGTTGCCCCAAGAAACATAAAGCTTCTCTTTTCATCAAAACGAGCGATTTTAAGCCAAAGTTAGTGTCCTTGTTTTTTCAGTAACGCCAACGAGGGCCAAGAATACAACTCAACTACTTAGTGACAGATACAATACTTCAATTTGATTAATGTAATATCTAAATTATATATATATATATAATCATAAAATTATTAAAACAATTAAAACCCATTTCTTGGTCAACAAAAATTTAAATGAAACCACCAATATGAAATCGAAATTAAAACTCAGTGCAGAATAAATCATTGCGTTTATATATATATATATATCTGTGTGTGCATGTGTGTGAGTGTGCGTGCGTGTATATATATAATAAATAAATATAAAATATATAATAAATACAGTCAATGTAAAGCAATGAACAATAAGGAAACAAGAAGCAAGAGAATGAATCTGACATAATTTCAAAAATAGTTTTCTACTGATTTAAGTGATGTAAAATAATGACCAAAATCTCAATACAGAATTTTTCAATCAAACTATAACTTATTCTATGCATATTTCATATACCATGTAAAAAAAAAATTGTATTCATGTATGAGTAAACAAAAAAAAATTACTGTAATTATTTTCCCTCCACTTGCTTTTTTACAAAAAAATTAAACTCATAACTCACATACAACTCATAACAATACCATTAAACTCATAAACAATAACTCACAAACCTCTTTTACAAATCCAATGAGAGACATCCCAGGAAAGAATTCCTTCTGAAGAGGCACTGGTGGTGGATACTCAAAAGAGCACTCGCAGAAATGCTTCATATTTTGATGAGTAATTGCTAAATAGTTGACACTTTTTCTGCTGTTTGTGCCTATAACATGAACTTTTAAATCCTTTCCAGCTTTAAATTGCTTCAAAGGCATGAATTCCTATCCAAAAAGGAAGAAATAAACCAGTTTTATAAATCTATTAGGGTAAAAAATTACACAAGATAAAACAATATCTTTTTCCTCTTCACACAATATAATAATATTCATTTAAAATCTAAATTTCTGACATAATGTTTCAAAAGCTTAATTATAAATTATTAATAATTTTAAGCTGACTAACAATTCATTATCATAATAATTATAAAAGAATCCAAAATAATGTCAATATATTTATTTCTTTTATTTTTCTAGTTGATAATTTCATTATAATTTAATTATTTGATTGTAATTATTACTTTTTGTACTAAAAATGGATTATCATATTGTTGTGAAATCAGGAGAAAACTTTTATTATAGTTAATGCATATCTCTTATCTAACAACAAGTAAACATTTTGAAGCTAAAATTTGCAACTTAAATATTAAACAGTTTTTTGTTATAAAAAAAATTAATTACGACATATCTTATAGCATTTTGAGAGTAAAATATTAAAATGATAGGATTTTCAATGAAAGTAGCAGCAGAAATTAAATTATACAAAATAATACCACAACTCACAGACCTGAATAAGTCCAAATGCAAAAATAATAACAATATAAATTCTGCTGCTTCATCTGCTACTGATGTCACTTATCATAACATGAACACAAATTTAAACTATATATATATATATATATATATATATATATATATATATATATATACACACACACATATATACAATAAAGAGCAACAACCCCATAAGAAAGCATCTCAATCTATTGGATTTAAAAAGTCATGTAATGTTATTAAATAAATAATTCACATGAAAATATTTGACACTTACTTCTTCAGAACATCCCAACTCAGTGATGTGAACTCGACCAATCAGTCCACCATTTAACACAATATTAAGTTGGTGACCAGTAATAGATTTTATCCTAATATCAAAGGGAATAAAGCATCATATATTAATTTATCATAATTCATTACAAAGTTTTGGGTTAAGTGATTTTTACAGAATAATATGAATTGCTTGTTAATATAATTTACTAAAAATTAATTTCACAACAAATCTCAAACATAAATCTGGAAAAAAATAATGTAAAATAATTTCTATATAGAAATAGAATAATAATCCATTTTTCAAAGATTTACAAACTACTTGCAGAATATACTTTTAAAATTTTTTGTTTCCATTAAAAATTAAAATGAAATTTAAAACTTTATTATACAGACAGAATAAAATTTTGGAAGTAAAATAAAATACATACATATTTAAACTGTGCAAGTTTTAAAGCATATATTTATAACAACTACAATGAAATATGATTTTGGAGCATATATATTCAAATTCAAGATTGATAAAAACAAAAACAAAAATTGGAACACAGTAGAATTCAGGGTATGGAATGGGGGAGGGATTTTGAAACAATTGTCATAAAGTAAATATTATAGTTTGCTGCTTATTGCTTAGTACAAATTGGTATAGGAATAAATGGAAATAAATAATTTAAATTATATTTTTAATCACATAATAGTATTAATTATATAAATAAGCATTAATAAATCATGAGAAATTTTCCGTTATACATTTATAAAGTACCATTCTGTACATGAATTACATAAATAAGCTAAAATATGTGAATTTTGTTTCATTTTATAAGAAAAGTATTGAGAGTATTATCAGAATTCAGTTTTCTTGATTATTTTAAATAAATATATAAAAAATACTGATTGAATTTAAATCTTAAACCATTTTTTTTAATCGAAAAATGTTCTTTTGTAAACATGATAGTAAATGTCACTGCCATTATAAATTTCAAAACATCAATAAAATTTGTATACAATTCAAGTAAATTATTTTCAAATAAATATTGTAATATTTCGATTATTTGGAAAGTCAAAATTTAATGCTAAGTTGATATTTTTTTTTAATAAAGCAATCCAATCAGCAAATCAATCTTCTTGCAAAGACACATTTAAGTTTTTGAGACATTTGAGATCTTTATTTTCAATCAGTTTGTAAAGTTTGTTGCATAATTTTCAAAAAAAAAATAGTTTGTTGCATAGTTTCCAAAAAAAAATAAAAAAAATAAAAAAAAAATTTATGTTTTTAACAAATTTTGAATTCTTTTTTACAGAAATAATATCAATGTCAGTAATGAGAAAAGCTATGTGGTTTATTATATTCCAATTGCTGCGAGACTAAAAGTATATAATCCTATTTAGAAACATCATGCATTAGAGAAATACTGATGTTAACAATAAAACTTATTTTTGGATTTTATTAACTGCTACTCTTTTAAAGGTTTTCAATACTACAAATTAATTTATGAAACATATAAATCAATACAAACATTTTCTGAATCAATATAAACATACATTCTTTTTACTATAAAAACTACTTACACAGCTTTCAATTTCTTCTTGGGATCTTTATCTAAATCTGACATTTTCTCAGCTTTTGCTTTATTCAACATTTGGCTTTGTGTGGTGTTAGAAGAGCTCTGAGTAAAGTGTTTATCTGCCTAAAAAATAAATTAAATTAAAAATTTGCAATACAGAACAATAAATAATACATCATAACACTCTCACTCATTCATGGTTAGCAATTGTGCTGTATTAAAGGATAATCTTCATACTAAAGCTCTTTAAACCAAGTGCCATAATGCTAAGAATTAATTTATTAAAATTAATTGAGATAATAGATCACTTTCTGAAAAATTCAAGCTTAAGAAAATTTGAAGTACACATAAAGTTTAAATTATAATTAAGTCATTTTGACTTACCAAAAGAGACAGCTTTAGTTTTTGTTTTTCAGGTTTAGACTGAATGATGCGACAAGGCACTGTCTGTCCGACAAAGAAAATAGAGGATTCAGGAATATGATCTGATGTCACCACTCCCTAAAAAATAAAATATTCCAATAAAGAAATTATACAAAATTACTAAAATGAAACTAAATTATAGAATTTAAAAACATTGAAAACAAAAATAAGGCTAAAAGACAAAACAGCAATTACTGCAAGATAACTTTTAAAGGTAAAAGTAAGATACAATAAATTTAATATTTTAGAATAGATCTTTCACAAACAAAAATTTTCTTCATTTGATGCAGTTAATGTGTGTCTCTTTTTAGACAGAGCGACAGCAAATATTTTCAAAATATTTTAATTACTAACATCCAAAATGATTTCTTAAAAATATATACTCTCATCTCTGGGGCAAAATTTCATAATTGCTTACTATTTCAATATCTTAATATAATTTAAGAATTCAGCTTATGATTTTTAAAAAGTTGGGAATTCAAGTTTGAAAACTGTTAATATACAAATTTTGTTTAAAATGTAGCTATTTAGCAGTTTTAAATTGTCATTAAGAAAGTAAGAATGAGTAAAATGACTTACCTTCACTTCATTGAAAAATAAGACAAGTATAAATGCATCTGTTTTGTGGACTATAGTTCCTTTATACATTTGTCCTGGGTGAGCCTGTTCATATGATTGCAGAACTCCCTCTTTTGGAAGATTCAGAAGACTTGCCTTGCAAGTCAGATTCAAACCAGATACTGGGTGTATCGATAAGACCTTAAAAACAATTTTTTAAAAATATTGTTGAAATTAGTTTAAATGAATTTTATTCAAAAGAAAATGTTTGCAAAATGAACAAAGCTGATATTTTAATAGTTTAGTGGCGTTCTGATTAATTGAAATCCAGTTATCTGAATTAATTTGAGTGGAGGAGAGATTCTTCAAACAAAATTTCCCTTAGTAAAAATTAATAAATTATCCTATACATATCAATCAAGGTTTGATTGACACGTTCAATCAATGTCTACAATGATAATTTAATACAATGAGTATATAAAATGTAAACATGGTTTATCTAGTCATTAAAGTAATACATAAGAAAATTTATCACCTCCCCGAAAACTAAGATTTCTTCTATAACTACCCAATAATTCAGATCAGATATAGTCTGCTGTAACTATTTACAAAAATATGTTACAATTTTGAAAAAACAACCCTTGAACTGTCCCTCTAAAACTCTCCCGTTGCATTTAAAATGGGCCACATAAAGAAAAAATATATTTCATTGGTTGATATATTTTAAGCAATTAATAATATGAAGAGAAAATGCAAGGAATCGGCACTAAATTTCTAATACGATGCTTAAGAAGGATATATCCTATTAATTACAAAACATTGCCTTTTAAGTCTCTATCCAAGTTCCATACTAACATACTGAATAAATGCAAAATACTTTTCATTATTTTATCTAAATGACAAATATTATTTAGCAAATCTTCAAATATATTGACATAAATTAGAAAATTGACCTTCTGAATTCTTATTTCTTTATAGTCCTTTGGATGAGTAGTTGTGACAAACAAAGCATTCCCACACCCAATTAACTCTTAATTAATATTAATGGTTAAAGGCAAAAGAATACATAATGATATAATATCAGATAAAGCATGAAAATGAGAATAGAGTGCAGAAAGTTGGATGTAACCAAGAAGAAAAAACAAATTAATATCCTTGAATCCGACAAAAACACATTTTAGAAACTATTTATTTGCTTGTGAACATCAAAATGTAGGCAAGAATCAACTAAACAGGTGAGGTTTAGCCAGTATCTTTATAGATTTCAATAAAAATGAGGAGCAAAAATTTACTGACGAGAATGCCCCCTCCCCCCCCAAAAAAAGATTGATACTTAAATGGATGAAATTTAACATAGTTTTATCACTAGAATTGTAGTTTAGTTCTAAGGGTCAACATTTGATATGAAATTATCAATTCAAGATCAAAACTTAGACAAAATCTGACAATGAGTTGACCATCTACCAATATACCTGTTTATGTAATAACTCAAAAATACCATAATCTAAAGAAATGAAATCTGATATATGATCTTGCAAAAAAAAATTGTATGTCTGTTAAATTTTGATTTCAATCAAATTGAAAGAAGGCATTCAAAATACATACTTTTCTTTATTACTTATGAAGCATAAAACACACAACAATGTATCATCATATTTGGAAGTCCGGAGGAAAGATAAGTAGTCATGCATACATTGTAACTAACCTTATTGGTTAAGATAGTAAAAAAATCTGAGTGCTAGAGGCAGCTAATTTTCATGTAGATTAAGGCAACTTTATTAAAAAATAAATAGACTACTCTTCAAGTTCAAATAAACAATTTCAATTTAAATATTCTGTTATGTCCCATCTTATTACTATACTCATCGATTTTAATTTTTTTATGCTTTCTTTTAATTTGATTGAAATCAAAATTTAATACACATACTTTTTTTTTTTTTTTTTTTGCAAGACTTATATATCAGATTTCATTTTTTTAAATAATGGTATTTTTGAGTTATTATATTTTTATTATGAATAAGATTGAAAATAAATCCCCAGCAGCAAAATATTTGCATTAAATATAATAAATGAATATTACTCTGCAATCAACTTCAGATCCCACTGGGTGTAACTTTTCAGGCATTGTTACTAAAGCATCCGATATATGAATTTGCCGTACAAATCCACTAAGACCAATACATATTGTTACATACATCCCACTTGCTGTATGGTTTTTTACAACTGCCTGAAAAGAAAAATTATTATTCATACAAAACTAACATTCATGTTAAAGCATGATTTTTTTTTTTTAATTCACCCATCCATTAAAAATCTGCTTACCTTGTATATATCACCAATTTGGACATCTTCTGGTCTTATAATTTTCAATTCAAGCATTTTTCTAAAATTGATTTTTATTATTTATAACTTCAAATAAAACATATTAAATAATTTCTTTTCTTTAGAGAGGTTAATTAAAATATAAAAATCATCAAACAATTCACTAACCTTAGAAAAAAACTATTTTATAATAATTCAAAATAACATATTTTTTAATATTTTAAGAAAAATAATTTAAAATTTATTAATATTATGCAATAGTAAATTATATCATTTTCAAAAATAAAAAATTCCATTGTAGCTTTTATATTCATTTATAAAAAAAATTAATAAATAAAATTAACAAGTAAATTTTGAAACATGATTAATAAATAGAATTTTTAAGGAATTGTTTAAGATTTTTAATACTTCAAAACTTAAAACTTCCATTACATTAAACTGTATTTTACTTATGTTAGAAAGGAAATAAATTTAATTTGATTAATGCCCCATTTTTATTCCACTAGGGTATTTTTACATGAATTTTGCAGTTATAAATGTGGAACAGCAGGACAACATTTTAAAAATTAAAGTTTTACTAATAACATTCTTTGCTAGTAAATAATTTTTATCAAAAGAATATAAGCATTCTCTCATCCACAGCAAAAATTAATTTCTAAAACTTACTTGCTGACAGACAATTGGACAAGCTTATCCATGTAATGAAGAAACATCACTCGAGCCCTGAAATCAACTGAAAATTATTCAATATTAAGGATATAGAAAATATTTTTAGGTAAAATAAATTATGTTACAGTATTGTGGAAATTAAGAGCTAAAACAAATATTTGCATTTTTTATAAGATTGAATAACAAAACTTAAGTTAGATAATTACAAAATAAGTTGGCAGGATCATAAACATAAAATTATATCTAAAAGATTTGACTGAAATTAAATGTAGCAATATCTCTATCTAATTAGCTGTTTACCAAAGACAACTAGATAAAAATATTTGTACTCCTAAAAAGCTATTAAGGAGTAACATACTAAGACACTTGAAAATAATTAAAATAACTAACTACATGACAATCAAAAAAATATTAAAAGAGTTTATGTCAAAACATTATATACAATTTATTTTGTTAAAAATATCAATAAAGATTATAATTTTTAAATCTTAGAAGGGATATTTAAAGAGCTAAAAATGGATTACAGAGATTTTTTTAAAAACTTACATTGGAACAACTGGATTTTTCAACAAAGAATCAGTGGATATTTCAGTTTTCTCAATTTCATTTTGCTAAATAAAAGGTATAGTATCAATTTGAGACACATAATAAGTTTTAATTATTCAATAATTAATATATAACAGAGGTATTGATGCTTAATAATACCTTATCTGTGTAAATTTAAATCATTACAATAAAGGATATGGATTGAACTTTTAAATACTAACATGAATTATAACACATGATAGATAAGTATTGCAATTATTAGTAAGAGAATAGATTGTAAGTAATCCTTATTTTTATTCTTTTAATAAGATTTTTTTTATTTAAAACAATAATAAAATATAATGTATATTATTTCCAAATAATATTTATTAGGTATTAATTAAAAGGAATTTTTTTAATAAATAAAAACAATTATTTAAAATTTACTATTGATTTTTTATCTTATTTGTTTGCCTTTTCTACTTATATAGATAAAGATAAGCAAATTATTTATAAATTAATTGTAATAAAAAACAATAAGGCATCAATTCCTTTAAAAGTGCAAAGGAAAAAAATGAATTATATTGTATTTGAATTTTTATGAAGTTATGCATTAGATTTTTCTTAAAACTACTATTTTAATAATAAATTTGAAAATTTCACTAAAGGTTCATTTTTGAAATGATCTTTTGTTGTTGTTGCATATGATTATTTTGTCACAATTTAATCCAAAATAAGTCTTGTTGCATTAATTTTCGTCACCAGCAATGATATCCAATTAAGAATTACTAAATCAGAAAATATGAATGCTTTACAATTTTAAACATGACAAATGCACACAAATTCCATACTAGAATACATCAAGATAACTCCCTTTGTCCATTCCTCCCCCCTCCCTTTTAATGCATATTATTTCAAAATAATATTTATCAGATATTATTTAAATGGAATTTTTTTAATAGATAAAAACAATATGTAAGCTTGAATAAGATATTTTAAATATCCTATTGCATTTTTTTCTTATATGTCTGCCTTTCCCACTTATAAAAATAAAGACAATCATATTATTTATAAATTAATTGTAATAAAGAACAATAATATATCAATTCCTTTAAAAATGCAATGAAAAAAAAAGAATAAATAAATTGTATTTTTATGAAGTTATGCATTAGATTTTTCTTAAAACTACTATTTTAATAAGAATCAGAATTTACAAATTAAAAAAATTCAAATTATAGAAAAATGTAGATGTTAAAATATATTATCAAAATAATATCTTGCAAGAAACATTTTAAACTTACTTTCACAAAACCTGTGGTGCCATGATGAGCTTTAAAAAATAACCTGTGATGCCATGTATGTTGATATTTTACATTTTTCAATATATCAAACTTCTTTACTTTGAAAAAATTCTTAAATGACTTTGGTGTAGGTTTTGGCCCCAATAATAAATAAATCATATTGGTAACTGGATGAATATACAAAATTGTACCAGAGATCTGAAAAGTCAGTAGAAAATTTTTTAAGTAATTAAAGAACTCATGCCACTAAATAAAAGATAAATAAAAATATATAGCAAAATTCTCTTTAGTGAATTCAAAAATGCGAGAAATTCCAGAATTATGTAAAATGTATAACTGAAAAAGGTTTGATTTCTTTCAGTATATTTCTATATATAATTAATGCTAATATAAAGCCAATTTTTAAATCCCTCTTAAACTTTAATGGAAAGGGGACATCACTTCTTCACTAATAATAAAGCTAAACATATATGTGTGCATTTTGGTTCTCTGCATGTCAGACCATTTGATTCATAGCTACCAATAGATCTCGGAAGATAGAAATGTGCATCACCAAGAAATTTTCTAAAAATGTTGATTACTTAAAAACTTAACTAAATTTTGTTATTTTTCTGCTATTGACAGCTTCCAAAAATATCACCAGACAAATATAAATTATAGACCATTTTAAAATATAAAAAAATGTCTTTTTACTAATAATTTAAAGTTATTTATAATGATAATTTAATATTTCAAAAAATTACCACACAAATATAAATTTTAGACAATTTAAAAATGTAAAAATTGTCTTTTTAATGATAACTTCCTAGTTATGGTGACTTCTGTTAAATTTGGGCCCTTTTGTTCTTTTCTTCATTATTTCATTGTATATTTAATTACATGATTTTCATCCATTATTGAAAGCTAAGGAAGAATGATTTATATGACAAGTTATGTAATTAATATGAGAAACAAAATTTTGAATCATAATATTGAGTAATTTAGAAGACAGATAAACAGCACAATTACATTCTTAATACATATTATGGGACTGTGCTTATTAAAAAGGTTCATGTTTCCAGTAAACAAAACTTAAATAAGACAATTAAAATAATTCATCTTTGATATTGACAATTTGATGAAATTTCAGATATGACATATCAAACATTTATCTGAAAACAAAAATAATCAATATTCGTGGCAAGCAGTTAGTTATCTGATGTGATCAGTATAACATAAAAGCATTTTTTT
>JAPMOQ010036426.1:568607-601255 GCA_026543055.1 Argiope trifasciata | reverse complement strand
AGCATACTATGATATAGCAGAATCATATAAAATGTAAAGGAAAAAAAACTTTAATATTCATTATAAGTTACAGGGTTTGTTTGTTTTTTTGTCAAAGTTGAAAATTTAAGAAAGCTGATACTGTTAATTCATTAATGAAGCAGTGTACTAAAATAATCATAGTACTAAGGCAATTACAGACATTATTAAATCAATAAAAAATTGACATGGAATCTCAGAATATCTCATCTTTTGAATTTTTAATTGAATTATTATAACATCTTTCCAAAGTAGCAAATATCATCTAATTAAAAAGTAGAGGCCATAGTTATGAGTTGTAATGCATACTCATATTCCAGTTTAATACTGAATGCTGTTAAATTTTCATCGCATGAAATACAAATTCAGTGCATAATCCAATGCTAAAATAATCCTATAATCCATGATAATTTCAATAAAACATTTTCATATAATAAGTAATTTATTTAATATTTATATATAAAAAGTGTGATAACAGTAAAAAAAAATTCAATTCAAAAATTTAAACTTAAAAATTAAACAATTGTTTTTCTCTTACCTCAGGAAATTGGTCATTAAAGCTAAGTTCAGATAGCCACACCACATTTCCACGCTTTTGGGATGGTAGCTTCCTAACAGAGGTAGGAATTATTTGACCAGGAACTAAATTCCTTTGACCACTGGAAGCACTAAAAGGAAGAAATCCTTGGGCTCCTTTGACTCCAATATCCATAACATAACCATGATCTTCAATACTTTGTACAGCAGCATGTAGAACCTAAAAGGATAAAATCAACATGAAATGTAATTTAAGGTTCAAGGTTTTTGAACATATCTCATGTCTTAATTTTCAAAAATCAAAGTTATTACTTTTGGCAAGTAGTTTTAAGCAGTAAAAAAAAAAATTATTAAAATTTTATAGTATAATAAGTCAGTAATGAATTAACGTCCCTCATAAAAAGATGTTATTAAATAAGGTTAAATAAGAAGAGTAAACATATTTTTGAAGATGCATGGCTAAAAAGAAGAAACTTTTGAAATTTTATTTCATCATAGGAGTTAATTTATTTACAGAAAAAACTATAAGGGATGTCTCAGTCTACATTGTGACACAAGAGTAAAGGAGACAAATTTGTCTCTTCAGTGAGTTTGTTCCTAGTTTAATTTTACTATGTGATACCTAAGATAAGGTCTCATCTCAGACATCTTTTTAAAAAGATGTAAAGTTATTTAATATTTTTATTGCTTCATTTCCATCCGTAGATAAGACTAAAAATAAATTTTAAGTTATAAGATTTGGTACTTTTTCTTTAGCTAGACACAGCAAGAAATTGCTAAATATTGTAGAATTCCACCAAATTTCGCCTGTTTTGTCATTCCCTTCACTCAATGATTTGACTTGCACTTCATTCATATTGGTGACATTTGCAGCTGGGTAACGGAAACGTACCAAAGATTTTAATGTTCTTGATATGAAGGCCATCCTAGAACTTTTATTATACATTAGGACCAGAAATGTTCAGCACTCCAATAAAATCATCAATTAAAAGGAAGTAAAGACTGATTACTACTATTTCAATTGATTAATCTAGGAAAAATTATTTATTAAATAGAATGCATTACACCACACAATTTATAAAACATTTTTCTTAAATTATGTAAATGTTTCATCATTATCATATTTGGCTTTTGGGAAATGCTTAAGATTCAAAATTCTAATTTTTTTTTAAGTCTAAATAAAAAAATGATACAAAAAGCATTTAATTAAGCAATTTATTATAAAAGAATAAACAAAAAATCATCATCAGAGAAAGATTAATTTATTAGAAAAACAATTGGAAACAGATTTCAGCTTACATTTCAAGCATGATCATTTAACAAGTTCTCAATAAATAAAAAGAATTATACAATAAAATGTCCAGTAATTTTTGGACTTCACATACATTTGCAAGCAAGAAAAATATACACAAGTTCCATCAACAAATACAGGAAAATCTTACCATTTTCAAAAACAGGGAAGATAATCTCTGTTCAGCATTAACATCTTGTGGATTGATAGATAATGTAATAGATGGATTCCTTCTCTCTTCCCGAGTTATATTAAGGATTTTACAAGGGTATACAGCACCTAATTCAATAATTGAATGCAAATCTGCCTAGAATTATAAAGAAAAATTTGTTTAAAAAATAAGATAATAAATCTAATTTTTTTTATTAAATTAATAGTTGATAGACACATAACATAAATATGCAAATAAATGTTACGCCACTTTCAGATTAGAATATTCTCTGCCAAAATGTATGCTATGTGTTAAGAGTTTACATAGCAAAACTGATGAAATGTTGTTTTGTAACACATAATTGCTACATTTGATAGCTTAATAGTTTGGCTGCTATTAAGGTAAACCAAAAATATCCACATATCAGCTTAGGAATACATTAAATATTAAGTAACACATTAATAAATACTATTTTTTGAAGCTGTGATTCAAAAATAAAAAAATAAATTATTTAAACTTATATGCATTTTATAAAAATAGAAATTAAACTTTAAAATTTAGATGGATAAATATTGCTATATTTGATATTATAGGTTAATATTTTGGCTCCTATTAAGGTAATGTAAAAATACCTACATATCAGCTTAGGAATATACTAAATTTTTAATAACACATTAATAAACACTATTTTTGATGCTGATTCAAAAATAAATTATTTAAACTTATATGCATTCGATAAAAATATAAAACTTTAAAATTTAGGCGGATAAATATTGCTACATTTGATATATTATGTTAATATTTTGGCTGCTATTAAGGTAATGTAAAAATACCTACATATCAGCTTAGGAATAGACTAAATATTTAATAACACATTAATAAACACTATTTTTTGATGCTGATTCAAAAATACAAAAATAAATTATTTAAACTTATATGCATTCTATAAAAATATAAACTTAATTTAAAAATTTAGCTTGATAAAAAAATATTAAAAAATTATTCTATAAATAAAGAAATGATAGTATTATAAATCATAAATAACCAAATGGCAAGCAAGATAGTTTTTCAAATAATAATTATTAAAAAAAGCAATATACTTCAACTTCTTCCTCTTGATCCTCATCTTCTTGAGAACTCATGATAATTTCTGAAAATTTGTTTGATATATGTGCTAAAGGAACTCTTCCAACAAGACATCCAGGCAAGGACATGAGAAAACAATTGGATCGAATTTCAATCACACAACCAAGAAGAAGCATACCTTCCCTGAGAGTCTGTTTAAAGCATACAAAAAAATATTTTTATAAAGAAATTCCATAAAAGTAATGAATAATTACACCATAGTATATCAAAATCAGCTATATAAACAAAATTAATGGAGTAAAAAAATATTTATTTTTAAAATTAAACCAAACTAAATCAAAATTTCTTGGATTTAATCACTAGGCGTTTTTAATTAAGATGAATTTTTATTTAAAATATCCTTTGGTAGCAGAATTGAAAACAATATAAATAGCAACTCAAACAATTTAGAGTAAACCTTACTTTTCCTTGATAAATCTGAGTTTCAGTGTAAATAACATTGCCGAGAAGTGCAAACATGTTTTTATTTTTACATTTAACAGAGTTTAATTTAGAATAACAACAAAGAAAAATCAATGAAAAACTTCTAAATTGAAATGTTTCAGAAGCATTTTAAATACAGATACACAGAATTTTGCATCAAAGAATTGAGAGCACACCAAAGAACTTTTTGCAATATCTTGCATAGACACAGAGTGTCACTATTAAAGTTACATGTTTTTGCTCTTAAAATAACTTCTAAATGTCATTGTACTGATTTGAACAATTTTTGGTGATTCTGAAGATATTTTACCCCCCTTTTTTTTTTTTTTTTTTTTGCATCACTTGTTTTTAATGGATTTTGTCCTTTATTTTGTGTTTTTAGGCCATTTTTTTTCAAGCATAGCCCAGGAATATTCAATGGTATTGACTTTGGGGAACTGTGATAGAGTGTGTAACTACTGTTTACTATGAAAAAGACGCCACATTTTGACATTATGTGCTTTCTGTTTGGGATCGTTGTCCCACTGAAAGATTAAATTGCATTTAAACCTAGATTTCTAGCACTTTTCCTTAGATTGCTGTAAAATATATCCAAGTAAACTATATGATTTATAATTCCATTTATAAGATTAAATTTCCTACCTTGGATGAAGCCATAAAACTTCAACTCATGACTAAATCACCACCATGTTTAACTATAAGACGTAAATTTTTTGTATCCAAAGCATTATTAGGACTCCTCCATACAGTATGATGAATGCCACTGCTAAAAATATTTAATTTTCTTTTATTAAAACAACTTTCTTCCAAAAGTTATTAGTCCTCAATTAATGAGTTTTTGCAAATTTCAAATGCCTTTTCTGAATTTGTAAGTTGATGAATGGTTTCTCTCTAACAATGCAACTTTCATATCAAGATTGCATAATGACATTTTATGCAGTTTCAACACTTACACTTCTTCCTATCATTTGAAAAATTCTGCAGCAAGTTGGATGAACTATATGGTTGCAACAATCTAAAGAAAAGTATTAAGAATTTGGGTTTAGATGGAAATTTCATTTTCCAGTAGGACAATAACCCCAAACAGTATGCACACAATGTCAAAATATGGTGTCTTTTCCATTGTAAACAGCACTTACACACACACTACCACAGTACCCCAACAGCAATGCTATTGAATATTCATATGCCAAACTTGAAAAAGTGGTTCAAAAACACAAAATAAGGAATACAACCTATTTAAAACAAGTGTTTTAAGAAAAATGGTAAAAATATTTTCAAAGGCACCAAAAATTGTTCAAATTGGTACCATGACATTTATAGCCAGTAAAGGTGCAAAAAGGCATGCAACTTAATAATGAAACTTTGTTTCTATATTGCGAAAATTTCATTGGTGTTAACAAACAGCATAAAAAATTATTAGCAAAATATTTTATAAATTTTTCAATTACGATGGTATTCTACACAATATCATTTAAAGATGTTAACTATAATTTATGAAGCTAAGAATACATATAAAGAATGTATAAATTTAGTAATTAAGTGAATAAATAAATGCAGGAGACACACAATAAAACATTCATTACAATGTTTTGCAGGATAAGAAAAACCTAGAACTTAATTCAAGAAGAACTTATGAACTGCTTTAATCAGACCAAATAATTTGAATCAATAGTTATCTTTTTCAGTAAATTAAAAGTTGTTTCAGCTTTTTTTTTAAATAAATATAGATATTAAAATATTCCAAGAACATTAAGAAAATGGTAATCTAACATATGATACATTACAACATAAGTATACCTTCAAATCTAAAACTTCAGCTTTTATAACATCGGAGTTCTCTGTTTCCATTGCAACCTTTTGCTTTTTTCTTTTCTATAAAAGTGAAAAAATAAAAACATAATCTTAAATAAACATTCTTAAACAAAACTAAGGTAAACAGGTAATTAATGAAATTTTTCACACTTTAAAGACTTATTTTAATTAGAAGACAATTGATGAGTTTTAAAATATTAAGAGAGAAAAAATATATAGGTTTTATCATTAAGTATTACTATGTAACTGTTTAGGAACCTCAGAATACTGACACAGGATTCTAAAATAAACAACTGCTTAAGGTTCTGCAACTTCTGTTGATCTCAAGATTTATTTTGTGATATTTTCAAATGGTTTTTGCTTATATTAGGTGAATTATTATGATGGTGCCTTTTTTTTGTTGCGTTTATATTTTTTATGCATTTAAAATTAAAAACATTATATTTAATGAGGGGTTTTTTTTTTTTTTTTTTTTTTTTTTTTTTTGCAATAGTAATATTGACAAGTTAGACAGCAAAATTTTACAATACAAATATTTCAATCACATAGAGAAATATATATATATATAAGGCATTAAAACCACTTCCGATGAAGATGAATCAGAGGCAAACCTTATGTTATATATATATTTATATGTTATGTTATATATGTTATAAATATTTAAAGAAAATATTTTTAATATTCAACCTAACAAATAAAGATTGAACAAATATAATACATTTGTGTGAAGATTACATAAGATAGGAAGGGTCTGTTGTTGAAAATTATTAGACTTAAGTGAAATTAAGACCACATTAAAAGACTTTCAAGATAGTTAAATTATAAATATAATAGCCCTAAAATTCAATATTATTTATTATTTGTTTTTATGCTGCTAATTTAATTTTACTGTAAAATAGTTATCAAATTTTGATAAGCACAACAGAAAAAAAATGAGCACTAAATTTTCCTGGAACAGTAATATAATAGTGAATACAATTCATATCATAAGATTGTTGCATTTAATTTTATAGCATCTTAGTGAATAAAAACCATTTTTACACTACTTTTTTAAAAAAATTTTAAAATTCTGTACTAACAGTTTGTTTTTATAGCCTTTCATTTTTCTGAAATATTTAAAAATTATTCAATAAAAAGGAATAGAAAAGTTTTTTTAAAAAATAATTCCTTCAATAATCTCTTTAATGATGAAGCCACTACCACATGATAACTTCTAATTTATAAGAAGATAAATTTGCATTTCAAAAATATTTAATTTTTAAGTTTTATTCCATTTTTGTTTCAAATGTATTATAAACTTCTTGTTTTTTATTAAAATTTTATTAAATTGTTAAAACTTTATTTAGGAATGACAGCAATATAGTATCATAAAAATGCAGATTGTACAATATATAATGCTTTCTTAACATGATATTACTAGCATGCGACAGTATTTCAGAATAAAGATATAAAATTTCTCAGTTTTGAGGGTGCATTTTAAAATTTTTTCTACACAAACAAAAATGAATTTTAACACTAAAATTTATTTTTGAGGATATCTAAAAACAAATTAACAGAAAAGTGCAGCATGACTTAGACAATTTAACAATTATTTAAAAACAGCAATCACTATTACTTATCATAAATTACAAAAATTAAAATATTAATTCTAAAAAAATCAATTTTTATCTGAAATTCCACCAAGAAATAAACATAACACATTTACTTTTCCCAAGCAATTTCAGGACAATCAAGAATGCTACATACAATGTTTTGATGGGAAAAAGAACAGTCGCATAATGATATTTTAAGAATAAAGAAATATTTCATGTAAATTTTAAGCGTACTTATGTAGATAACAATAGCTCTTTAAAACACATATTGTTACTTACATGAGAGTGCTCGTTGGTTTCTTGTTTTTTCTTCATTGTGCTAATTAAGGAAGAAGTTTAATAAATTGCAGTTGTTTATAACTCTAAAAAACGCTGAAATAAAGGAAAAGAAAAACCTTCAATTAAAAAATTTGAAGAAAAACTTATTACAGACTCAGTAAATTCACAAAGCAAAGAATGATATATCAATTAGCTATTTTTTCAACAAAATTCAAAATGTGAATCTCAATGCTCTTCTCTGTTTATGATAGCAATTACTTCGTTGGTTCAAAATTAGAAAAAGAAAATCAAAACATTTTAAAAAATAACCCCCCCCCCTAGATTACTATCCAAATAAATTAAGAATTACTAGCAATAATTTCCATAAAACAAACATTTAAGAGCAAATATTTTTTTAAAAATTACAAAGCAGAATTCCCAAATTATTTAATTTTTAAACATCGGCGTTTATTTCAATGACAAGATGACAATTTTCACCTTATATCCTTTTATTTAACTTGGAAGCCGGACACGGTAACTACACGTGCTGTTTGAAAACAAATTTTGCGACTGGAAAAGATATAGTTGAAGTACTTACTTTTAATAATTATCGTGTATCAAATATAGTGATTTTCATACGATAAAGTTTTATATTCCCATACTAAAATATTTATGCTCACTAAAATGCAAGAGCAAGGGTGAAGAGTTTTTATTTCGTATTTCTGTCCTTAGTTCTACTGATAATGTAAAAACCATTAACAAACCAAAACTATAAAAGTTTTAGGCAATCCCATTAAAAATATAAGAAAAATCATTGTTTGCATAATTATAAAATAAATACAAGCTTTTCGTCTGCCTTTTGGATAACTTTTAAATGAAAGAATATGTAGAAATATTTTGATCCACGTGTTCTACCAAAATAAATCTTGTTTTCAAAAATAAATTTTCCAAAAGATAAATCTTTCTAAAATCCGTCCATGTTTTGCTTTTTTGATAAACTAATTTCAAGATGGCTAAATTATAATGTGCATATAATGGACCCTCTTTAAAAAATAATTTTCTAAAATTTTAATCACATTTAACTTTTATCGTTAATTTACTTTTTATCGTTTTCCCTTAATGACTTTGGAATTCAACTATTTTATAAAAATTTGAAACTATAAAAAGATTCCCAATGTTATTTTTAATTCCAATTATCTTTTATCTGCTTTATAATAAATTTTTCATAATAATTTAAAGTATATTTCTAACAATATGTTCATTGTTTTAATAACTAGATCGCGTTCATTACGATAATATTAAATACTTTTCTTGTACTCATCTCTAATGATATATTTTAATCTGAAAAATGTATTCTCCGACATCATTAAAATTATCAAATATTTTCCACCGTTGGATTGAAATTCAAGCAATGAGGGAAAGAAACAAAAATAATTTTTTAAAAAATCATAAAAACCCACTTGGGAAAGAGGGAATGAATACCGGACAATGCATTGTCCAATTTTAGCACGAACCCTTTTTCAAGTCAAGGGTAATTCATAATTGTAATTGCAAATATCTCCACCAATTTTTTTTTTTTAAATAAATAAAAACCCATGAAACTTTTCTCTTGATTTTTACTCTTATGGGGTATATTTTTCTAATGAATATTTAAGCTGATTTCCTTGTAAAAAATTATTTTCTGTTACTTTTTATTTCGCCTCAAGGGATTTTGTAATCTGTCTTAATAAATAAATAGAGAAATAATTGAAAAATAGGCAATCTTTTTTCTCTCCAAGATTAAAATCCGAGAAATTTTATTAAGCGTTCTACATTAAACTTAAGACATTAAACTTCTAAAATCATTTTTTATAATTTCTAAATTTCTAGTATTTTTTAAATCGAATCTCTTCATTTTCTTATATAAAACAGCCATATTCGCAGATATAACATTCTAGAAAAATTGTCTTCTATGCGATTACCAATTTTTTTTCCAATGACAGCTTGTTCTAATATTCAGAAAAGCATTCTTTATCAGGGTATATCAAAAGAAAAAAAAAAGCGTAACAGAAAAAATATTTCAATAGAATAACAGTAATGCACATTCTCAGCATTTGGTGTCTTAATTGTTTGCTTGTAAAATATGACTTTCCTGAGCTTTAAACAATTAATACGGAATGCATAATGATTTAAATTCTGCCTTTTTTCATTTGGAAAACTAAAGAATAAGGATTAATAGAAAATGAAATATCTTCTTCTAAGCTTTCGCTTTCTCTTTTTGACACTCTATCGAGTGTCTCAAACTTTTTGAGATAAATATCTGCGCACGGTCGATTTAATAACAATTTTAAAAAATTGGAATATGAAGAAATACCTACAATATTATATACACTAAGAGATATAATTAATATGCTTTTTAAAAAATTATTAATGGTAATTTTAAAAGCTGGAAAATAAAATAAAATTTTGGCAGCAGCGATAAGAAAAATATTTAAAATATCGTTTGAAAACAAATAATTGGAAGAATTTTTCAAATAATTAACTTTGTGGAAAGCTTCAAGCAAAAGATTTTTTTTTTTTTTTTTTTGCAAAAAATTTTGGAAGAAAAGGAATTTGGTGCTTGTAAAATTAAAATGAAACTAAAAATCTAGAATTCAAATTTGAGGCTTTGAATTTGAGTTTGAAATTTATGACACAAGGGCCAACTTTGGCCATACTGAGCCAAACATACGTTAAAAAATATATTGCAAATGTTAAAAACTGAATACAACATGTAAAGAATTTGCTACACTATAAATATCAACTAACAAAGTAATAAAAATTAAATTTACTTAATTTAAAAGAGTATAAAAGCTATATAAGATGCAAAAATTCAATTTATTTTTTAAATTTAAAAAAGTTCAGGCGAGGAACCTGGAATTGGAAACCAAAGCTTATGTCTTTAATCACATCATAAAAAACATAAATACATAAAAGAATATATATAAAAATAATAATAAGCTAACAAAACAAAATATTTCACCTAAAAAAAACTTATAAAATGAAAAAAAAGAAATTATTTTATTTAATAAAGAAAAAATTTTTTTTAAACTATTAACATCAAATAACTACAGTTAGAAATAATCTATTGTATCAAAATTTAATAGAGGAAAAATTAATGTGATTAAAGGATTAGTTTGATTTCCAATATATTTGTGAAAAAAAATTATATAAATCATTTGAAAAAATATTTAAAAAGGCATTTTAAAATTAGCCGAACATATTTAGTGCAAAAGATCAACAAAAATGCAATACTTAGAATTTTGAAACAGAGCAAAAACTATTTTCGTAGACAAGACTAAAAACCAATTTCTTGTTTAAATAGTTGAATTTTTCAATTTATTTTTGAATGTTGAAAAGTTAAATGTATTTTTACTTTCTCACTTAAGAAGTATACAAAAGAAAATAAAGCATCGTAATTCTAAAAAAATTGAGATCTTGAGTCTTAAAGTTATAGACACGCCTGCCGATGAAAGCGATATTCCCCAAAACACACTGAGTTAGATGAATGAATGTTGGTTTGTGGTCATAAAAATTTGAGAGTTTCTGTACAATACAAACAACGATAGTACAAAATGCTAGATAATTAAATTTTGGTATAAGGTTTTATTTTCTAAAGAGAATATCGAATTTATTGAACCAAACTATCAACAGCTTGTCCTACTTTTTCTTCTTATATACAGCCGACAACTCCGCCACCATTGAGCGTAGCAGTATCGACAGGATTTTTCGTGGTCGACTGCTGAATAAGTATTATCCAACATTATATTGACCGAACAGTCAAACCAACATTCCTCTCGGGGTAGTAAATAGCTGTCTTTCTCCCCATCCGCACACTCTCAAACAGTTGGAATGAAACTGTCCATCTTTAACATCGTATCCTTCAGGGTTTTGAGATGGCCTGGTACCATCAGTACTGTACTTAAATCATTATTGACAGTCTTCTGGTCCTTCCTTAACTCTGAGACCTCCATACATTCCATTAAATAGTGGTAAACCGTGCCCGTTTCTCCACAATGCATTTATTTTCTCGCGTTCTTCCAAATCTTTGGAAATAGCTTGTCCTATTGTCGGTTTTTACATTTGCAAGTATGTAAATATGATAACAAACTGTAACGACTGCAGGTATATAAAATTTGATTTATAATATTTTCATTAAAGTACAGTTCTGTCCGAAATTTTGGTTTCAATCGGGTGAAAAGTGTCATCTGAAGTACGAATTCGCTCCTCTTTATTATGCTACGAAGTCCGAAACTCTCGTATGCAGAGCTTTGAAAATAAAAATCTGAGTACTCATGGCATACACAGATGTTAAATCTGTGTACTAAATTGTTTTCATCTTGCTTTTATAATGTCACGAGCTAAAAAAAAACATGGTTAATATATTTCTTTAAAAATTCGTTAGAAATAGAAGTTTGAGTTATACATTAAAACACTGATACTATTAGAAAGATAATTTTTTAATCTTTCAATTGATGTTAAAATCATGTTTGTGCGATAATATTTTTGGAAGTTATAGCGGAAAAACGTCGAAATTTCGCTTAAATTTTAATTAATTCAAATTCTAATTAAAAATTCGAAAAAAGGGCTCCGAGGTGCGCATTCCCGACCTCCAAGATATACATGTACCAAATTTGGTAGTTGTAAGTCCAACGGTATGGCCTGTAGAGCGCCAACACACACACACACACACACACACATTGAGCTTTATTATAAGTATAGACGAAGTCCGAAACTCTCGTATGCAGAGCTTTGAAAATAAAAATCTGAGTACTCATGGCATACACAGATGTTAAATCTGTGTACCAAATTGTTTTCATGTTGCTCTTTTTGTTTTATAGTTATCATGTTAACTAATATTCGAACAGCTGAGCAAATGAATTTTCACTGAACTAAGTCTGTATAAAATTTGATATATTGATCATACGCAAAATTTAATCTGTCTAGTGCTATGAAGTTGCGAGTTATCATTGTCATAGATAAACAGTCATTTTCTTAAAATGCGTTTTTTGAACTCTGGGGGATCTAAAATGTGAAGATTTACAAAAATCTTAGATTCGAATTTTTGACGATTATACCTTCTCTGTACTAAGTATACAATGAAGTTAAAAAATTCATGTGATTTCAATAAATGGACACCAAGGACCACCAAAGAAATCTAATTTTTCCTATACCCAAGGATTGATGTATTATGAATTAAATAGCAAGAGCAAGTACCCTTTTAAAACTCCTAAAATTAGAAGGAAAATTTTTGATGATATTCAAAATGATAATGGTTAAATGGAATTCTTTCAGTAAGTGCTTTAATGTTCTAATTAATGAGCTATTTCTTAGATGACGCAACAGAAATAATAGTAATAGGTTGTAATAGACTTGAAGTGAATGCCATTTATTGTTTGTTAACCATGGGCTGAGTCTGCTCTAGTGCGACGTAACCGGAAACCGCACTCATACATTTAATTTAAATCGTAGCTTGAATTGCAAATGATGATCTTCTTCGCCCATTAGAACTGAAGCGAAACGGTAACCTTCCCAGTTCCTAGCCAGCGTCGCACGTGGTTAGTCTCAGCTCGTGGCTTGTGATGCTATGTCCGTAATAAATTCTATTTTTTTAAAAACTGCGTAGTGATTGGATTGAGAAAACCTTCTGAATTACATTTACACAACACAACCACTCTAATTCCTACATGGTGACCCGGACGTGATGAACCTTCACCTTCAAATTGTGGAAGGTTGAAGTGTGCTCGGAATAGAACCCGGGACCTTGGATTAGACGGCCGATAACATAACCACAGGACAAAAGCATGCTCATCTCCCATAGATGTTATCTGTCTTATTAAGATATCACCACAGACTCACCCACCAGTGAGTTAGACGAACGATATGCGTTGTTGTTGAGTGGTGATGAATTGGTTTGTTGAGTGAGTGGTTGCTGTGTGTCTAAAGCGCCGTACCCATGTTTGTTTGGCGAGCGGAGAGCTTTTTAGTTACGCCAAGCGTTATGGCGAGCGTGCGTAGATTGTTGAGTCAAGTGAGTCTGACGACTTTGTGTTGCTGCGTCAAGTGAATCTGACGACTTTGGTTGCGGATAGATGGCGCCACACATCAGTTACTTGAAGGTGAAGGTTCATCACGTCTGGGTCACCATTGTGGAAGGTTGAAGTGTGCTCGGAATAGAACCTGGAACCTTTGGGTTTGTAAGCCAGTAACATACCACAGGACAAAAGCATGCTCTTCTCCCATAGATGTTATCTGTCTTATTAAGATATCACCACAGAATTTTTTTTTTTTTTTTTTTTTGCAATTCTTAGGGAAGCTAGTAGGTTCAAGCCTATGTGACTAACAAAATCGTGGGATGTTGTTTAAGTAAAAAAATATTGTTACCTATATACATGAAACGTTCTAGATATCGCGAGATCAATATCTTGGAATATAATGTGGCAGTCCTTGCTATGAAAATAAGTAACGAAGCTCGTAGTACCTATGATATCTGAAACAAGTATCTGAATTTATTTGTTTTTTTTTAATTTTGAAGTGCATCTTAGCTCTACAGTTTCACTAACAAATCTCTATAAATAAAAGGTTAACGTACGTGGTGCAGAAATAAATCGCTCTTATATTTTATTACTGATAGATAACTATCAAATGTAAACATCTTGTTACACGAACATTTCAGATTGCTTCATTGCTGCTACAGTTGCACTTCATTCTAAGCTAATAAATGGAATGTAATTAATGCTTCAATAATTAATGAAAATTCAAAGTTTAATTAGAAAAGGCTCTGCAAATGGTTCACCGTACGCTCCTGTAATTATTAGAAGATACAAGATGTCATAGAAATCCAGACCTAGGCCTCAAACATGAAAATAGGCTTAAGCAAGGTAATCATTATGACGTCACCAGCTAGTTAATCATAAAGAAAATGGGAAATTTATCTACAAAAATATAAACGAAAAATAGCTTTTACGTTATCTTGAAATTCGAAAAATTATTTTTAATGATATCAGTTTCATTCCTTTACAAAATTATTTACATTTTAAGTATTATCATTAATAATGTCTTTAATCGTATGTTTAAATTCAGTTGAATACTTATGATAATGTTAAAATTAAAATTTAAAAAAAAATTACTGCCTTTTTTCAATTTTACTCCGAAATAGGAGTTTCACTTCTGTTTTTATTTAGAAGTATTTACTTTCCATCCATATTTATTTGTTGCAGACTGATGAAATTAAATTCATGTTTTTGAATTTCAAGGACTTACAAGGGGAAAATCTGAAAATGCTATTATAGATTATCTATAATTTTTCCAGAAGTTATGAAATATTAAAATTGTATTAAGCAGTAAATAATTATATTAATCAGAATCTTTTTATCGTCGGCTACTTTGTCCTTTAATTAAAGATAAAGTTGCAGACGATAAAAATATTCTGCTTAATATAATTATAATCTTCATATTAATTAAAGATGAAGTTGTAGTAAAGTTTAAGTTTTTCTTATAATTATTTTTATAAAAGAATTTTTGCATCAAGCTATTGCCTTGCAATTGTATTTAGCCTTAATTTTTTTGTTATAAATACGTCAAGTTTTGCTCACATTGTGAAATGTGAAATATACTTTAGTAAAAATTTTATAACAGCCAATCAGATATTATATTCAAAAAAAAAAAAAAAAAAAAAAATGCGAATAATTACATTCCCCGCAACAGCAAGTATAATAAACTAATACAGAATATAAACAACTAATAAATATTTACATGATATTCTTTATTCTCCAAATAGAATCTGAGTATCTTTTGTATAGGAAATGTATACACGTAGATACAGCATTTTTCATCTAACTCATGAAATTCTCCTAACTATATTAGAATCGTCCAAACATTAATCCGAATTCTTTTCGTAAAGAGATTTATTATAAATTGTTGCCAACATAACAAATAATTTTTGTTATCTGAAATCATTTGAGTGGAATTAACAGGTAATTTTTTTGTTAAAAAATATCTGAAATAACTATTTAAACAAAAAAATAATCACAAGGCATGAAAACGTTTTTAGAGGAATGATGGATTTTTACAAAATTTCTTTACCTGTAAAGGTGATTTATAAAAGATTTAATATTCAATAAAAAATTTACAATTCAAATATGGGATTCCTAAAACAAGCGTCATAAGTCAGAATAAATTTTGTTTAGGATCTTCCTTAGTTTACAACTTGAACTCTTTACTTAATAACGTTTGAAGTCAGAAATAGTCAACAGATGGCGACACACAATTTAAAATTCTATTCGAAAGATGTTTCATGATAAATAGTGTGCGTGTTATGTATTGTACATATAGAAAAGAATTATATTTCTATGTGTGTGTGTATTACATAAATAGCATGTGCATTATATATATGTGTAAGCAAAGTTATATATCACATAATTCCATTTATATTTGCATGTATGGAAAATCGAAACTGTAGCTAAAAGTATTGATCTTTTTGTGATTTTATAATGTTTTAACGTCAAATAATTACAGCATTTCCATAATTAAAAATGTTTAAGGTTTTTGACACTGAAAATTCGTGCTAAAATATAGTTAATTTTTAAGGGACAGATTTCATTTTATTTTAGCTTATACTTCGTATCGTCTAAAAAAATGAACTCGAGATTTTGACAAATCTTCCTGTTTTAAACTTTCTCTATTTCGGAAAACACATTTTTTGGCAATACAATTCTTTGACAAGATACTCAAAATCTCTCTGGATTTAGACAGATGAAATTTTGTCAAATTTGTAGATATCTATTAAATTTTGTTCAAAATCCATTCAAAGAAAGTCTGGCTGTTCAAATATAAATAAACTCGATTACTATAAAACAAAGAGAATAATGTATATAAACTTCGGAGTAAAAACAGAGTTGAGGTTAGACTTAGTAGATTTTCGACCAATTATTTCAAACGATTCTAATTATTTTCTTTGATTTCACCTGATTCTAAATAATTACCGACTTGATTTGCTGTTTTGTTTTATTTCAGGTACACTCTGTAAATAAATTGTTTTTAAGTTGGTTGTGTACTTTAAAACTGGTTTAAGTATTTTATTTTTATGCTATATATTTTCCGTATATGCTTATAATTTTATGTACATTGTTTTTAGGATAGTTTTAATCTTTTTGATTTGTTATTTTTTGATAGTTTTTCGAAAAGCCCGGAAAATACAAATCTAATCTTTCGCAAATGAATAATCAAACTCGGGACATGAGAGTAACTAGAAATAGAGAGTCGAATACTCAAGCAGATTTCAGAAGAATGAAGGAAGTGGAGCGACAGTCTATATCTAGATCAGCTGAAATGCCATAAATGGTATAGGAATAATGGAATTGATCGCACCGTCTTACACATACACATCAAAATTTCCACTTGTACAAAATCACGGGTAAAAGCTAATATATTATAATCTAGTCCAGAGATCGGCAACCTGCGGCTCTTTTGATATAAAGCTGCGGCTCTCCAGTTCCATACGAAAAATTAATAATTTATCTTCAAAATCCATAAAAAAATAAGAAAATATATTTTTAAGTGCCTAGTTTCTCAACAGTTTCTATTACATAACCGTTAATAACACATCGCTACTCTTAACATGACTGTAATGAGATAAATTTAAAACTGTTGTTTTGTTCTTAGAGATGAGACTCGGTGACCATGTTCATCTTTCAGCCAACTGCATTTCATTTCTGTCTCACCCAAATAGCCGCCATTAGATTTGAGTTGGAGTTTTGCAGTTTTTGGATTTTATTGGCACAAGAGCGTGGTGTTGACTATGCTGCGAAGAACTGTACTTGTTTTAGGATTGGAGTGTATAATTTCAGCTATAAAATTCAATGTAAAAACATTTTTAAAACATGAAGAATAGACTTAAATGTAGGGATAAAAACCTATCGATTTCAACAAAGCAAAAAGATTAGAGAGTGGTGTTTTATCAAGCAGATGAGAAAACATGAAGTTGTTAAAATGGTACAAACGTTGATTGCTAAAATTTAGACATTCAATGTGAATATGGCAAGCAGTCATGATGCAATTTCATTGAGAGCACATTGGTGCCGCTGCTCCAAAAAGTAGATGACGGTTAGAGTTGAAAACCAAAGACTTGTGGAGTGGCAAATTCACAAAACTCAAAAGCAAGTTGGTAGAGTTGGAGATGCAAAAATGCACATACATCACTCAGTACAAGTGGACAGCTCTGAAAGAAATTCCGCGAACTGAGGCCCTCATATTCGGAGCATGGAATAATCATCTAGAATGCTACAGCGAGGTGAAGAAGTTGGCAAATGGAGTACTTATTATCTTCGGGTCGACATACTCGTGTGAGCAAACGTCCCCTTGCATGAATATAATAAAAAGTAAATTTAGAGACGTCAACTAACAAATAAAAAATCTAGAATCATGCTTGAAATTTGAAACAACAAGCTATAAGACAGATTTAATCAAAGCATGTTTAGCCAATGTTTCCATTATATTATTCCGTATTTAAGGCCGTTTATTTGAAATCAAAAATATTTAAGCAAATACTATTATATTAAATCAAAAAATTTTAGTGGCTGGAAAACTGGAAAATTTAGCAGATTTTTGAATTTGGCTCTTCCGTTTCAATAGGTTGTCGACCCCTGGTCTAGTGCATGTGCGTAACATGTTATAAACATAAGGGAAGTAGATTTACGGTCATTTAACTTATTGACTAAGATTGTATGTAAAATTTTGAATATTTATGCAATAAAATATTTAATATTGTTCTATCTAATCATGTCCAATATTTATCTGGGTTTTAAAAAAAAATCACATTCAAGAAGTTTGATCGAATTATTAAATGAATACAACTCTATACTAACAGATCAAATAGAATAAAAAGGAATAGAAATGGAAAAATTCGAAAAATAGAATTTAGAATACTACAATGTTTATATTGCTTATTTTCTGCATTTTCAGAAAGATGGGAAATTTTACAAAAACATTTAAAAGTTAATCTTTAATCATCATGCAATACTCGTTGGGAAACCAAAATAAATTCGAATAAAGCAATGCATTCACAATTTGAAGAAACTTGAAATGCTACAGAAGAACTCAATACGAATATCAATAATTCAACGGTATCTGAAGCTAAAAGCCTGCTGGATTCTATACAAGAATTGCCATTTATTTTATATTTAATTGTATGGTTTCTGATATTATCAAAAATAAACCTTTTCAACAAAATATTTCTATCAAAAATAATTGCTCCTGATTGTTTCAATTTAATTTAGTCAATAAATTTACAATTGTAATCCAAAATTTAAGAACAAAATTTAATATTTTCTTAGACGAAGCAAAAGTGATCACACGAAGTTTGAATATTTCAGAACATTCTCAATGAAAAAAGAATTCAAAAAAAGACAAATATACTTCGGAATTAGCAGAAGATGAAATTATAGAAAACGCGGTAGAAAAATGTATACGTTGTTTTTTAGCACTATAATTGATAAGGTTATTACACAGATAGAAAATATATTTTTAAAAATTTTAAATTAATCACTGATATAAAATGTTTGGAAAAACATGATTTGAAAAATTGTATCAAAAACTTTGTATATTACGGTTTTTAAAAAAGTCTTATAAGATTTTTAAGTAACGTCTTTTTAAAGAACAAAGATTTAGAAGAAAACCTAATCCAAGAAATTAGTTTGCCAGAGATATATTTTTGAATAAAAGGTAAGTCATACTGAAAAATATTCTAAATAATAATTATAATGAATTATTTTTAAATGTATTAACTGTTTTAAAACTTTTTTTTACGTTGCCAGTTATTAAAAAGAGTGCTGAGCGCTCTTTCAGCAAATTAAAATTAATAAAGAATGGTTTTTGGTCAAGCATGTATGCAGAATGCTTAAATGCACTTACTACATTAATCTAAAAAAAAATGCATGTAGTTAATAACAAAAACAAAATAACTAATTGAATAAATATGCAATCTTATTATTATGCTCGTGCTTGTAATAGTTTTTTCTACTTTGCAAAAAAATTTAAGCCCCTAAATAGTTTCTAGCCTCCAGGCCCCTTTTTAGAGAAGGTCATCACTAAGATCTGAAAATACAGATTTAGAAAATACAGATCATTGGCATGAATCTAGAATTTCTAATAAGTTCATTTTGAGAATATGTGTGTTTGACGCTTTTTTGAAGACCGATTCACATCAAAGTTTGAATAGGAATTAACAATTATAGTAACCAGATAATCTAACATATTTCATTGATTTAAGTCATTGCGTTTATGAATTATTGAATTTGCATGAATGAGAAAGTACGGACATACAGACGTCAACTGCTTGACATATATACTTTTAAATTTAATGTGAATCTCGATTTTAAATGATTGATTTGTGTACCAACTTTCAAATACGTAGCTATTTCCATTTTGTAATTATAGAATCCATTTATATTCTAAAAACAAGACAGACTTCCTCGAATCAGATTTTGCTCAACATTTGATAGAAATCTATAAATTTGGCGAAAAAACAGCATAAATACTTCATTTTCCAGCTCAAATTTTTTTTAGTAATGTTTATCACATAGCTACAGTTTTACAAACAGCCATGATGCCAAAAGTGTTTTTCAAACTCAGAAAAGTTCGAAACGGAGAGTTTTATCAAAATCTAAATCTCGATTTTTGTTATTGTTGTTAATTTCAATTCTTTCTCCATATTTCCTTAATGAAAAAGTAAAATGAAACATTACACATTGAAGCAAAGAAAGGCAATGCTTATAGTGCTATCGAATAATTGGTATTTATTAATTAATGCCGAAAAAGTCGAAACCCGTTAAATGTAGCACCAAAACCCAATTGCCTCGAAGGCCTATGAGCGCGCTTCTAACTTATGAGAAGAAAACAAGCTCCTGTTCTCGCTGTTTATATTAAAAGATATCAAAATTATCGCCAACGAATCACCAATCTTTCATCGTTAATTAATAAGTACCGAATAAATTAGTATTTATTGAAAAATAAATATTATCAAATACAAAAAAAAATAATATATAAAATTATACTCGTTTAAATGTTTAGATTGTTGGAAAACGTTGTGTTTATTAGCAGTTGCCAAAAGTTTGCACTAATCGGCTACAACTGAAAGTTTATCTCAGTATTTTAAACATATTTGAAAAAATTAAATATTGTTTACTAATGCTGTTTCTTTTACAATAAAATGCTAACAATAATGTTTCATGGCAGAAAGTACGAATTTATTGTTTGATTTTCCATTCGTATTGGAGGAAAAAAAAATCGTCTGCTTTTCTTAATTTAACGGATTTAAGATTTTACTAGTGCATATTTAAATATTTCGAGAATTTATTGTAGTAAAAGAAAATTTATCATTAAATTTTAAAAATATATCGCATTCAGTATTATCTTTATTTTTAACTGTATACCAATGGCATTTAGGCTTAATTGCATGTCATTGGCTTACAGACTAACATGATCTTAGACCTTTTTCTTTGGAGATTAATAGCTACTATTAGGTTAATAAAAGTGTTCATATTTGGGTGAAAATACAATGCTTTTCTTGCATAATTACGATAATTAAAGAACAGGCAGTTACTGGTGATTTTTCAAAGTAATCATTTGCATTTAATGTAGCCATTTTAATTTCTCTCTCTTTAATTTAATTAGTTTTATTCAAGTTTTTAAGAGTTTCAAACTACAGAAATAAAATAAAAGTTTCTTTTCTTTCCTTTTTCAAAACTGGCAATATAAATAATTACTAATGTTAGAAAAAGTCAAAATTAAGGCTTGAAAAATACTTTTCAACTTCTAACACATTGCAGTTCTAGAAAACATTAAATACAAAACTGATTTATCTTCATGTATTTTGTTTTTATACTTTTATAATATTAAGGTTGGACATTTCAACTTCCACCATTTCTACTCTCTTTGAGTTAGATGATCCTTCTAAGAATTCATTCAAGAGTTGAGTTATACATTTCTTACATCATATTCCAAGCCTCGCTACTAGTACACATAAAATGCAAAAATTTTCTCGAAGTCTGGTCATGAGAACCATTGCATCAGATAATATTCCTATAGAAATCTACCTAATATGAAATGATATGTTTACTGTTTTAAATTGTCCACTGTAAAGTTGCTTCCTACAAAATATTGTTTTCCAATCCTTTTTTTTTCTCTCTCTCTTTCTTTTGCGAAATGCACAATTATGTAAATTTTGTTGCTTGATAGAACTAAAAAATATGCGTTTTAAAGAAATTTTGATTTTTCCCAATATTAATTAGGATTTTCTATTCATTTTTTCCAATTATATATATATTGACTTTAACGCTTGTTCAACCTGATGCCAAACCTTAAGTAAATATTAAAAAACATTTAGATTTGATGACCATGAAGTCTTTTTTAATCAAATTAAAATATCTTTTAAAAAGTAGTATCAGAATTTCCAAAAAAAGTAAAATAAAAAATGGGGACTTTTTTTTAAAAAAATTCTTTTATATTTCTGTCAACACATTTAAAAAGAAAAGAAAACGAATCATGATCATTGACGGATTTAAAAAAAAAAAAAAAACTGTAAACATGAAATTAAAAATTGAATTTCAAATACCCGTTATCACAATTAAACCAATAATTTTTGGTAGCCCCAAAACTTTCTCATACTTTGTAATAAATATGTTATCCCAGAGAATGCCTTGCATAGTGCTGGCATACAATAATAATAGAAATATTAACCTTTGGTGTGAATATAGCATTTTTATTGAATCACCTGTAATTCTTAGCGAATATTTGGTGATTAATCGCTTGCATATGGTTAATAGAATCGAAAAATCGAATATTTATTTGAGAAATGTTTTTCAAAATTGATTGGAAGAAAAATTTGATTTAAATATATAATCTTAATCACGGAATTTTATACCATGTTTGGTATATTTAAGTCATAGCATCTTTTAAGTTTATGTGTTTCCGATGAACCGTCAATCCCTTGTTTCGATTGATAAATATTTTAATCGGTTTGTAAGTATTTTGTACTTTTCTATAAATTAAAAAAGTAAGCTTTTAGAGACTTTTTATTTCTTGATATATATATAAAAGTCATAGTGCAACTTGGGTGAATTCCACCAAGTTTTTCATACTTATTATTTAAGACATAAAAAAATGCTACCAACTTTTCAGAGAGCAAAAGCTAATTAAATATATAATTAATTAGAAATTAAGAGAAATTGTCCCGTTTTCCAGACATAACTTCGGAGAAAATTATCACATAAAAAAATACTTGTATACCATAGTTACATTCAGCATTTTTATCTTTTCAGTGATACAGCTTTCATTTCAGTGCAATGTTTCCATCAATTTTTTTAAAGTAAAAAATAATTGCGAAAATGCAGACGATTTTAAAATAAGGAATTTATTAGCGGTTTCCATAAATCGCTTATTTTAATTAATATTCACATAAAAAATTAAATTTCAAATGACTGAATAATATTATATCAAAAGTAATTTTTCAAATAAAAAATATTAGAACTGAGTATATTTTAATTCTGTGCAATACCTTGTGTAACAACTAGTCATAATAAAGCAGACAAAAATATTTTGAATATATTTTATTTAACAGTAAATAATTCATCTCAATACAGACGAAGCTGAACTAGAAGAGCGCTATGTTACAAAGGCCGCAATTGGTCCGTCTCTCAACTTACAAATATATAAGAGACATCTGTACAAAAGAAAACAGTTTAAAAATTCTACTATACAAAACAACCCATGGATGAGCAGATTTCAATGAAACCGGACATTGCGAAGTACTGTTCAAATGCCGATGTGGTTTCATTTTCAATTTCAAATATGATCACATTTTACAGCAATATAAACAGCAGTAATCATACTCGATCCGAATATTCACAATTTTTACAAATGCAATCAAATCCTGCTATAACGAATTTGAAGAACTCTAGCTTCTTGAATTATACTATCCTACTCGATTAGAATATTAGATCGCTTTATTATTAATATCGTTATACTTGTAAAGAGTAAAAATGATTATTAATGAAGATAATTATATACATGCAATTTATTTTTCAAATTTTCTTTTTAATGATATACCATGATCTGGCAATTATTACTTCGTTTTAGTAAAATCGTTTTCAATTTTCAACGATAATACTAATAAACCGATTTTTAAAAAACATTTGCTTACAAGAGAAAATAAACATGAAGCAGGTGTTCCAAAATGTAATAAATAGAGTTATAATTGCAAAATAATTCAATTTAAAAAAGCAAAAAAGCTTATTTTAAATAGCATAATTCACTCCGAATTCTATATCACAATTTACTGATCACTGTCATTTAAAAGCCGCATTAAATGCATAAGAAATAATTAGAAATTCATTACAAAGGAAAAATAAAGTAACAGTAAAAAAAATCATTTATGCAGGTGTTCGTTATAGCAGGATTTGAGAATACAAATTAAAAGTAAAACAATTTTTTTTAAATTTTCTTTTTGTT
Organism: Argiope trifasciata; assembly: GCA_026543055.1. Lineage (NCBI taxonomy): Eukaryota > Metazoa > Arthropoda > Arachnida > Araneae > Araneidae > Argiope > Argiope trifasciata. The sequence continues at coordinate 577,500 of JAPMOQ010036426.1, read as the reverse complement.
ACCAATAACACAAAAAATAACACACATTCTGGTAACATTACGCTCAATCAGCTGATGAAATGATATGAAAAGGATGTGCACAGCACTTCCTATAACTGTACAGAGATAAAAACTTCCGGGGGAATCCAGTTCCTTGAAAACACGAAAATTTATACATTTTTTTATACTGGAATAACACCCATTCTTTCGCAAATAAATTCATCCATTTGTAAATGATTTCGGTATCAATTTGCATCCAACTAGACCATAAGTACCGCATTTTAATTTATTAAAAGACTTAATATCATGGTCAACCTTGAAAAAGTCGTTTTCAATCTTGATTACAATAAATTTTTTAAAAACATTTCTAGCTGCCAAATTTGATAATATTTCGTTATTAATAAACATTAAAATCAATATTTTGAATAAGATACCAAATCACAATATTTGAAGGACAAATTTCTAATTATAAAGCAAATAAAATTTCAACTTTCCTTTTTTTAGCGTATATCAAACAAATATTCCAGATTTATTGTAATATTTTATAATTGTTATTACGCATTTTTAAAAATCATTGAACTTCTTAGACAATCAAGGAAATAAATAAGAAAATAGCAGTCCATTTAGGATTTTGGTAAAAAAGAAATATCATAAATCCAAAATATTCTTTCTTTATAAATACAAATATTCAATAGAAAAAAAAATTAGAGATAAATAATGCCTATATGAATCCGAATCAATGGTGCAAAGTAAAAGGAAAATTAAATTGATAAATTTGTTAGATTAATATAAATCAATTTATCTCTTAGAATCAAAATAATTAATGGCATATAACTGTTGATTTAAATATAATTCATTAAACGATATTAAAACTTTAAACTCGATGCTTTAAAAAAAATTATAGATCATATAATTTGTTCTTAAAAAAAAAGAAAAAAACTAAGGTAAGAATGAAAAAAAGGCATAATTTATATTAAATATACATTTAATACAAAAAAAATGAAAAAGATTTTCTAAAAATTCATTTAATTCGAAAAAAAAAAAAAACCTTCTAATTGTTTATTTTTCCCTTTCATTTCATTTCATTAATTAGAAAAGTGCACACGATATTTTTTGATTCAATCAAAAAGGAATCATAATGTCTAAATATTAAAACCGCAAATAAATTACTTCAGGATTTAAAGCACAAGCTAGATAAAAAGTTGAAAATCTTTAGAAAGGTGTCAGATTTAACTTATTACAATCACATTAACAAATATAGTTTATTTATAATGTTGCCAGAATACTCAAGTAAAGAAATATTTCGAATTAAACAAGGGATATTTATCTAACGTTTGCACATTTACACGTGAGCTGAACATTCAATTTTTTATACTTTTTTCTTGTTTTTTATTTATTTTTATTGATTAATTTTACAAACGACTTTAATGTGTAGCAATTTTTAAATTAACATATTAAAGATAATTGCCCAATCTTCAGATGCATTTAATTTCGCTAAAACAAAAAAAATATTACGCCATTTTTTTTCCATCTTTATCAAATGATTTATAGAGTATGAAACCACCTGTGGTGATAAGAACAGCACAACTTTTTTCACGAATAAAAGTGAAAGATTAACATACAATAATATTTCTAGACAACTCACAAGTAATTCAGAATAGAATACAAACGGAAAGTAACATATTGCACGAATATTTTAAAATCCCAGTAATCCAGAAAAATTATACTATGAAAAATGTATGATTGTACGAATAACTGAAAAATGAATTCTACATAAAAAAATTCAATAAAAGAAATATTTTACACTACAAAAAGTGAAATATTTTCTGAAAATATCTGCTGGCAAATCCCTCTTTATAATGGCCCTCCTTCGTTCACATATATATCATTTCAATTACTTAAAATTTAAAAATAAATGACATTCCATGCAATGGATTTTCGGTATAGCATTCAAGGCCATTAAAATGAGTCTATACTAGCATTCTCGCCTACATATAAGATATACTGAGCAATTGTGATTTTAAATGCATGTCCTTACAAAAGTATTCTATAAAGAAAAAGGAAAATCTTAGATACTAATAATAAAAAAAATCGAAAATACAGAATTCTATTTTTTTTCCAGGCACTTTCTTGATTATAGCTATCTAATCACTTGAGCAGGGGAAAGCCTGTGAGGTAGAAGACAACGCCCAAATTCCATTCTTCTTTCACATTATTAAACCCTGATTCAAATTTTGAGGTAAAGTTGACTATGGCAAATAGTAACCGTAAAATCTTAACTTAAAATTATTTAAAAATCTATCACACACTATCGAAAATCCGAGTTAACTATCCAGAACCAGTCCGAATCATTGACTTACTCGGATTTTCGAAAACTTCCTACTACTAGCTCCAATTTAAAATTCTCCAGTTGAAAATTAAATGCTATACCATTAGCATTTGATATAATGAAATAAAATTATAAGGAGCTTTAAAAATTCAGTTTAAAAAAAATTACAGTCGTTAGAACAAAGTCAACTTAGGCTAAAATTTGAATCAGAATATACAGGAACTAATCGGGCACTGGATCTCACCAGCTGTACACTCTTGCATAAAAAAAATACATATTTTGGTCCATTCTGATGAAATACTATATTACAAAGATATTGGATTTTATACCATTCTCTCCATTTTCTTAATGGTGGATGGGAAAAAAACTTCAGTTAATTAATCATTCTTTTTTTTTTCGACTTTACTAGAGCATTGTCAACTGGTGTATGTTTTATTTCTGAAGTTCTTATTATCCTACCATCTAGTTCGACTAGCATTAAAAAAAGAATCCTCTGAAGAACAAACACCCCTGCTAATATTCGGAGGCCAAGTAAAAAAAAGTGCTGAAAATAGTTAATAAATTTTTGTTGTTTATTTTTTATCACAGAATGATGACAGTTCTTGACCCACGTGTTAATAAGAGTAGAAAAAAAAATTTTCCCAAAAAATTTCTTGATCCTGAAAGCTCTGATAAAATAAAAGCTCAAAACAGTTAAAAGTTCCATTGCTCTGGTACAATCAGGTTGATTTGTCGGCATGTTCCAATATTTGGATAATACTGTTTTGTTAGCTGGAAACAAGTCAACAGTTCTAATCTGATGAATGAGAGATGGACGCGACCATCAGCAATTCTTTTTTTTTTTCCACTTTCAGTAGATGCTTGAACCGTTTTGTTGTGAGGCAAAAATAGAGACTTTTGTAGAATGGTTAATGAATAAAAAAAATAGCTACTCAAAAGAATTGTGAAAGTTATTGGACGTGGCAAGAAGCAAAAGGCACAGTTTTGTATACCATAATCTTTCGAGGCACTGTCAATCGTGTAAAATAGCTCCAGAAAATAAATGTTTTTACAGATACAGTTGGAATCCCCCCAACAAAGATTATTGTGCTTTGTCAAAATAACGATGGATGGACAGATGCTTCGTTTACATCGGATCAACGAGACAAGACCCTTTTAAAGAGGAACCGATACAGAAGCTAGGCCCATGGTCCTCTGAGTTGTGCATGACTTTCTTTACCTTTAGAGTTCAACACTGAGATAATCCACAAGACACAAAAGCTGGGTGAACTCGATGGTCTGTCACAGCCAGGAAAGTTGGTGCAGAGGCATCTTGGAACTATCTCTTCACTGAAGGACAGGAATAGACTTTCCCGGTGTCAATAGTATGCTGGGGTCGAAATGTGGAAAATTGTGGCTCAGGAAAGGGCTGAGAGGTGAGTAGGGCAAACCCACAGGGGTAGTGGGAAACTGGAAGTGCGTACCCGAGGTGCTTGATGCAGAATAACCCCTTGGACTGGGCAAGGGCAGTGGGGTCCAGAAAGGCACCACGAAAGGAGACTTGTTCTGAGTCAGGAAGGGGCTCGGAGCAAAGCTGATGATAGGTGTCTGAAGAGAGCTTAGGCTTCCTGAAGCTGTGGTGCTGAGGGGTCCAATCGGAGGAGGCTTAGGCTTGGGTCGAGGAATGGATATAGTTGTGCCAGACCCCGTGCTACTACCACCAATGGAAGGAGCAGGGCTACCACTGCCAGACGAAGCTGAGGGTGAATGACAGGAATCGGTTTCAGGGTCTGACTTGATCCTCTTAGATGATCCGTTGGTGGACAAATCTCGAGGTCCGTCACACGATCCTTCATCATGATCCTGAAGGGATCCAGATGCATCATCGTCGTCATCACTGAAAGATCGTTTTGTTTCCCTGCGAACAGCAGCTGGGTGCCTTGAAGTCATCAACCACAGGCTAGCTGCTCTGGGTGACAGAGGCTCAGGTTTCGGCAGATAGTGAGGACTGCCACTGTGAGCTTGAGGTGGTGGTGGGGAAGTTCTGAAGGCCTGAGGTTGCTGCGTGGCAGTTTTGCCTATGGTCTCCATCTTCACGTGAAAAGGGATCTTGTTTTCTGTTTTCACAATTTCTGGGAAAGACACAAATCTGTACACAAATTTCTGTCCCAACACCTTTCGAATGATGTTCTTATCGTAGTAATATCTCAGTGCTCTAGAGAGTTTATCATAGTTCATGTTATGCTTATTTTTACGAAGGCCCCATAACCGGGCGACCTCTTCTGCATTGAGAAGCTTAAATTCTCCGTCATTGTTCGTCCATGTGATGATGTGTGTGTATTGATTGCTGAGTAGCAACTCCAAGAGGAACTGCCAGAGAGTTATATTCGTTTCCATCCCTGCAAAGAACAAAAAATAGTCTTGTAAGACAAATGAACAAGTGTATGATAAATTTTATTACTATGGTGTATCAATCATACATTTTATAATGATAGATAGAACAGGCAATTTGCCTGCTTTTTCTTTTTGAATATAAACTGAATATTGGGTACAAGCATAATAAATATAAAAATACATACAGTAAGAATATGTATAAAATTTCAATACGTATGAGCGTATATATATATATATATTACTTTACTAAAACATAGCCTACAACAGATGCTCTTTAAAATCATTTGCATTCTGTATGTTTAACAGGAAAATAAAATTCGACACACCCAAATAAATATTTGATTTTCTTAATAATATAATAAACTATAAATAGGATACTTAAGAAAGAAAATCATTTGAAATATTCTTTTTATAAACTTAATTATCTTAAAACTTATCTTAAACTAACTTATTAATTTTATTAACTTTTCGAAGCAAGTGGAACTAAGAATAAAACGATGCAATAAGTTTATTCGAAAAAAAAGTATCAAACTATAAATAAACAGAAATATATATAAACAGAATTTAATTTTCTACAATTGAAGTTGTAGAAAGTTTTGTATACAATCAATATTAAAAAAATTACATCAAATTAACACCATTGTAAAGATGATTCAGAATTATAATAACTTCTACAAAAATTATTTTCCAAAAGTAGTTGCAAACAAAATTTAACCAAACAAATTATTTTTTTTACCTGCACTTTCCCACCACATTTTCTTCTAAGTTCCAAGAGATACTATTCTCTCAATTCGTTTAATGAGAACTTTCCTTAGTCAACATACCACATTTCAAAATTAACACCGCATATTAAAAATTCATCATGTACAAGTACCGAATCGGATATCCTGTGTAATATAACAGTTCCCGAATCACTCTTTGAAATAACGAGTGATTCGACAGTCACTGGATCCTAAGCAGTGACTGGCAAGAAGTGCACTGCTGGAGTATCATAAACAGATCAGCCAGGGCGTGACATACCGTTAACGGAAAAGGACACTTAATCACCAGAACTTGTGTGTGTTTCAAATCAGGGTCTGCAAAGCGGCAGAGAGGAAGCGGCTGTTAATGAAATGCGCTTCCTGGGGCAGAGGAAGCTCTGGCGGGAAAGGAAGCACCCCATTACCAGTGGGGGATGTTCTCAATTGGAGCATCCTTCTGCAAAGAGTCCAGTCCGCGGTTACGGGGTCTTCGGATTTGCAAACTACAAGTGCGTAATTGACCATTTAATGCGACGGCATCAATCACCAGCATATCACGATGATCCAGAAGCAGGAAATCATGCACGGAGTTATATGAGTTGCAGCTGGACGCATTAAAAGCGTTCCAATCCTGCACACAAAATTAAATTATGGATAAAAGAGTGTGAAAACATCCTTCTGACGGCGAAAGGGCGGGGCGATTTGTGTCTGATAGAGGAATTCGGTTAAAACAATAGAAAGGACTGTGCCATGGTCGTTTGGTGCCGCTGGATGAACCAGATGACGTAAAATCTGGGGAAGGAAGAAAAACAGATGGAAGGGGTTTCAATAAAAGACAGAGCAACGAGATTCTCTAAATCAATTCTTCAATCACATTACTCGCTGGCAAAGTGAAAAGTCACATTACTTGCTGGCAAAGTGAAAAATCCCATCTAGCTAGCAAAAATTACATTATTTTTTGAACACATAATTAAATTTTTTTTTAACATATATTATCTTAATTTTATTTTCTAACATTTTTAAGTATGGTATAAAAACAACACCAGAAATCAAAAATTCTGTAACATTGTTAAATTTATGCATATATATAAAGGCAGATACTAATGCACAGACACGTATAAGGCTAAGTGGTTTAAAAAATTATATATTTAAATGCAATTGAGTCAGTTTTGTTATAGATCTATTATAGATTCTATTCTCATTTACTTTTGTTGATGTTTACACAAAATAAGTATTCCCTGCTGCCATCTGTTGAGAACATTTGTAAGCTTTTAAAGCATTACTTCAATGTAATTTAATTGGTTAATAAATAATTTTTCCCATTAAAAAATTTTTGGTAGTTTTTATTTAATGGTGTCAAGGAGAACTGTTACTGTTTTTTTGAGCATATTAGCATTGGACTTCAAAGACAATTAATGTATTTACAACATTTATCATCAAAAGCTTGTAGATGAAAATAAATCATTTCATGAAAAAGAAGAGATATGAAAATAATGGAAGAGTTATTTTTATAAGACGGATTTGTTTCATGGGAATCATTTTGTACATCTCCAATATAAGGCCACTTTTTTCTTTATCACAGAAATCTTAATTTCATTCAAAATTTTCTTAAGATTTTTTTTTTAATTGTTTAAAGTGAGCTATCATACATTTTTTAAATCAAGGCCATTTAGTTACGATATGAAGTTTGATATAACTTTAAAATTTTATTCCAAAATATATTTTTCTCAATAAGCAGCTGATCGATCGTGCTGCCATCTGATGGAGACAAAATAAGTAAATTACAATAACGTAATAATGAATAATTATTTTAAGGAATAAATAAAGCAATCCATTACTCATAGATTCGAAAATAATTAATAAAATTAAAATTTAGGATTTTTTTTAAATCATTATGAAAAATATAGGTGTATAATCATTTACTATTTGGCATATGAAGAAATGATATCCCCAATTAAAAACTATTGACAGAAAAATTGAAAATATAATTAATAAATTAGAATAAAACAAAAACGTTAATGAAACTAACACAAAAATATTTTAATTTAATATATTTCTTAACAAAATGAAATCTGATAACCTATAGGATTATGAATGTTATTTTAAGGAAGAAAATCAATTTTAAAAATTAAATAGCAGTGGATGTTAAAGTACAGAACTACTTTCAAAATCAAAGTAATGCTTAAATGCTTTTCTGAATCCCAATATTAACAGTATTTATATAAATAATATTTTTTTTTATGTTGCTTCAGAAGATAGCCAACAAAAACAGAAAATTTTTTCACAAAAAATTTGTTGAATGTGCGGACCAAACCAGTTCCAAAAAAGTAAATTTTATATTATTTCTAAAACATTTTGAGAGCATTTTCAAACATAAAAAAAATTCCTAAACAGTCAACTAAAATACTTTATTAACTGTATTCATACCTGTTAATTGAAAACCATCCTTTTAAGGAGACAATTTTCTTTTATCAAATGAGTTTTCCATTAAATTAAAAAAAGCTGAAAACTATTTTTCACTAAAGTTCAAGTACTTATGTATTTTACTGGCAGAGAATTTATTTTACGAAATTAAAATTAGCAGAATGAAAATATTCACATATATGAATATAAAGCATTAAATAAATAATATACGTAAAAAAACCGTTATTAATACAAAAACTTTCATATTACGTGACATCCACACAAAATGCGCGAAAATAATATTAGTGCACCATTCTTCACGTGTGTCACGGAAGTTTGAATCGATTATTTCATCACACAATCGATAAAAGAAAAAAGATGACGTCATTTCATTGATTTTCATTACAAGGAAATTTAGCAACAAAGAAAAAACATATCGAATCGTAAAATATCATTTTTCCCTTATTAAATGCTGTAGGAGGGCATCACAGAATTAAGAAATTACAAAACAAACTCAAAAGCTTCGAAAATAATATTCTAAATACACTATAATTGGTTAAATCCACCAAAGAATTAAAATAACACTATACTATTAGTCAAGATTCATTATCAAATTTAAATAACAACTTGGAAATGACTGGATCCGCCATTTGATTTCTTTCCTTCATTAAAAACCGCAAAGAAATTATTTTATAAAACATTTTCCTGTCCTCATCAAAAATATTTCCTGGTGGTTACGCACCTTAAAAAAAAATTATTTATAGTAATCTCTTTGTCAGACGATTTCAGAGTTTAGTCTGCTTAGAGGAAATGATCTTGAACCTTCAGTTTACAATGACGTAACAAAAGACAAATGTCCACAAGAGGAAAAAACGTAGAGGAAGTAACTCGTTTTTAACAATAACGTGAGGAAGATTATATGCGGAAAACAGAGACAAAACTATGGCTCAAATGCAAAAAGGCATATGCATAAACAAATAAAAACTCTTTCGTCAAGTACTTCGAGACAAGGTCTATCGATTGTAATGATGGATATAATAAAAGGCTATTCTAAACTTTAATTTCAATC
>JAPMOQ010036426.1:474185-503607 GCA_026543055.1 Argiope trifasciata | reverse complement strand
AATCACATGACATTCTAGTAACATGGTTTTTATAAACAATGGAATTTGGGTTATTCGAAAATGATGAGACTACAGCAAACTTTCCATTTAGTCAAGAATTAAAAAGTAATACGGCGCGTCCATCTTTCTGATGAGCCACGTGCTTCCCCTTCAGACCCCTTTTGCCCTTTACTGCGTTCCTTTGATGCTTGGGCATTTTACCGACAAATTGTCGGTAGAGTCGACAGGCATCAAAGGAAACCAGAAAACCACAAGAGAGGTCGAAGGGGGAGCACATGGCTCGTCTGAATGATGGACGTACCATAGGAATACCGCTTTAGACGTGCAACAGACCCCCTTTAACGACGGCTCTTCGGTGGAATCAGGTCTCTAACTTGAGACCCAACGGTTCAAAAGCCGAAACCTTACCACGGCGCATTAGTGTATAAAGAGAAAGTGTGAACTAATTGTAGGAATTGAATAAATCATAAAAGACAAGCAAAGAAATAATTTAATGATGCTATGAAAATTATCGATAATTATCGCTTCAAAGTGCTCTATGGATTTTTAGTAAAATTGATAAGAGAACGCCATTTTCAAAACAAAAAGTGTCATCTGATTAATTGGTAGAGAAAAGAAGACAGTTAAGGCCTTCATAGAGGACTAACATCAGCTTCATTTAACAGAAAAATGAATCATAAAAGACTCACACAGAAGTTTTAATTGGTCACCATAGGCTAATCTCTGGAGCAGATGATCCGATCCCCATTGAACTGATCCAGTTAATGTTGCTATAAAAATTAACGAATTATGCACAATTCACAAACGCCTCAAGTGTGCTATAAATTTTTAGTAAAATTCATAATAGAACGCCATTTTCAAATCAAAAAGTGTCACCTGATTAATTGGTAGAGCAAAGAAGACAGTTAAGGCCTTCATAGAGGACTAATATTAGCTTCAATTAATAGAAAAATGAATCATTAAAGACTCACACAGAAGTTTTAATTGGTCACCATAGGCTAATCTCTGGAGCAGATGATCCGATCCTCAGTGATCTGATTCCCTTTGCTATAAATATTATCGAATTATGCACTATACACAAAAGCTCAAAGTGTTCTTTAGATTTTTAGTAAAGTTGACAAGAGAACGCCATTTTCAAAACAAAAAGTGTCATCTGATTAATTGGTGGAGAAAACAAGACAATTAAGGCCTTCATAGACTAAAAGACTCGCACAGAGGTTTTAATTGGTCACCATAGGCTAATCTGTGGAGCAGATGAACTGATTCCCGATGCGATCATTAAACCGCGCGGCGAGTGTTGCAATTAGAGTGTGTCTCACGTCGAGGACCTTGCACTTGCGGCGGAGGGCATTGGACGGAGGAAGATTCGTTCAATCCCCTCCTGACACACTTCGCCTCTTTGTTTATGTCGGATGCTGCTCCCGATCCTTCTAATTGCGCGCTCATTAGCAGGCCGAGCAGGTAGTGACCCGAGCAGCGGTAAGGATCGACCTCTGCTTCCTATTCCGCTGTGGAAATTTCGATTTCAAGTTCTCAGTGGGTCAAGATGGCATTCGGGCCCATATTAGACCGCAATTAGAGTTGAAACTGTTTACATACTAATCACCGGGACTATTATGTCTTCAATTTTGCACAGTAATTTTGTCCTTGTTGCTTGGCAAAAATCCACATAAGAATCTTTTTGCGTATTTAAAAGCTAAAGGATTTTTTTCTTTAATCTGAACTCACTTTTTCGGATTCGTTTTAACATTTTGTAATTTATCATCATTTTGGCTATGGAAATACTTTTCTAGAAACTTTTTTTTAAAAAAAACATTAAACTTTGAATTAGAAATAAACTTGTTTGGCGCAGTGTAACCTTCAGATTGGTTCTTGTACCCTAAAACTTCAAACCAAACAAAATTCTTCAATTTTGTCAATATAGCGAGTTTGGGGAGCTTGGCTTGGTTATATAAAAACCCCAGATAGAACATGGAATTTAGAAAAGTACAACTTTTAATTGCACAGTTGGATTTAAAATCCGACAACAGTGCTGTTTTATTATAAAGATGCCTTTCTAAAACTTATCTATCTTATCTTGGTGTATTTTAACGCTTTTGATTTAAGTGTCTTCTCTTCGATTTCGTTAACATGGCAAATTTTAGGGGGCTCGGTTGACTTAATAAAAAATTCTGAGTCTGGAATTTAAAAAAGTTCAGCCTTTTGTTGCTCTAACACCTGACACTGGTACAGATTTAGTATAAAGATTCCATTCTAAAACACATGAATCTCTCTTGATGTATTTCAGCGTTATCGTATTCATACACTCATAAATTGATTTATTCATTAGAGTTGAAATTATTTACATATTAATCAACAGGTATGTTGTTTCAATTTCGTAAATATGGAGAGTTTGGGAGTCTTGGTTTAGTTATATAAAAACACACTCAAATAGAACATGGAATTTGGGAAAGTATCTCTTTCTGTTGCCCTATTAGATCTAAAATAAAATATAAATTGGTAAAATAGGTGAACCCTCATAGAGAATGTACAGTGAAATTATGCTTTTGAAACTTCTGTCAATAATGAAAGTGGTGGGGGATTGTTAATGGCATATTTAGGGATCATGAACTTTTGTGCGTAATGAAACATGATTTCGTGTCAGTATTAGGAGAGGAAGGACTGATTCTATTATCTACTTAATTCCTTTAAATATATAAATAAAATGTTTGGGATTTTTTTAAAATAATTATCTCTCATATTGATGAACTGTGGCGAAATTAGTGTCTATTTTATGCCGTTAGGGCGTTCAAAGTGAAAAAGTGGTGGAAGATAACAGCGTTTTTTCAACGTATTTCGTGTAACGATATTGATTGTTGTTTCACTGATTGCCGTGTTTGTTTATTTTGTATTTTAAGGAACCTCATGCCCTTATATTGTCTTAAACCAGCTTATGTTTGCAAACACATGCTGAAATAAAACCAATAATCAATTCACGTATGCAGCAAAATAATAGTCGTCATAAGAGGAGAATCACGCGAGACCAATTTATCGCCGCCCGTGACCTCAAACATCGTGCCTCATGTTAGAACATCACGCAAACGACATTCCAATTCGAAGGGGAGATGGAACGAACATCACGAGAGAGATTCGAACAAATGTAACAAATCCCGATCGGTTTCAATCACCTTGTTGAAAAGAAAAGAGAATTGATTCGGACGAGAAAAAAGCCGTGCTCCAGTGACGTTCTGGAACACAAAAAGTTTCGAATATTCGCGTGTAGGGGAAAAAAAAGAAGAAACGATCATAATAAAAATGTGGAATCGGTGTTTTTGGGCGTTCACCCCTCGGCAGAGATTGGCAATGAAAACGCCTCCTGGCGGTTTCGAAATTTCTGGGTCGGTCACTCACTCTCTGGCAGACGATATCTGGAACACCCTTTCCCTTGTTCGGGAAGGAAGAAAACGTTGGAATTCTTAATCTCCAGGACACAATTACGGAGGATCAGGTGTGTGCGTTAATTGATGGACTGTGAAGAGTTCCAGGACAGAGTATCTATATTCCGAAACAGGTTGTTTCTCCCTTCGATTCGAATGAGTTCCTGCATGTCATTTTCGAAATAGATTTTGTTTGTTTATTTGGTTTTGGATGGTTACCGAAGAAGATGCAATATAAGTGATCGAGGTTTTTTTCAACTAATTTTGAAATCACTTTTTTAAAGTGATGGTGTTTAGTCGGTCGACTTGTTGATCCATTTGGTCATTGATTAGTGGTAACAAAACATACAAATTACCGATCATATGTTATCGGTTTAAGTCATGTTTACGTTTCTAAAGAGTTTGTTTCAGATCTAATTCATTAATGAAAATTATAAATATAAAGTATTTAGTTTATACGATACAAAATTTTGGGTCGTATATCGTTTTCACTTTTGAAAGTTGAAATCTCTTGAAAACAAAGAGTGTTTTCGGAGAATATACGAACTGTGATCAGAACCGACATGATGGGGAAGGGGTTAAAAGTTTCTAAAGATATCGTGAAATAAAATTTTGGCACAGTTCCCAATCTTAGTATCTCTAACGATTTCACTGATTTTATTAGCCAATTAATTTCGTTAATTTGCAAATAAAACAAATCAATCAGAATGTTCAATGCTTATTGTACAACTACAATTTAAAATGAAACTATGACAAAGTTTCCAGTCTTAATATCTGTACCAATTTCACTAATTTAATTAGCTCATTAATTTCGTTTATTTGCAAACATAACAAATCAATTAGAATGATCTATGCTCATTTTGCAACAATTTAAAATGAAACTTTGCCAAATTTCCCATCTTCAACATTTATAGTATTTTGCAAATTTTATTAACAACTTAATTTATAAACATATTGAATCAATCAGAATGCTCTAAGCTTATTATGCAACTGCTATTTAAAATGAAACTTTAGTTGATTCAACGCCTCAATATCTATAGAGATTTCGCCAATTTTACTAATCAATTAATTTCGCTAATTTGTACGTATAACAAATCAGTCAGAGTGCTGCATGCTTATTGCTTAGATTTAAAATGAGACTTTAAACCATTATAAGAAATAGTTCATAAAACTTAGCTAATATTGTCAAACTAATACTATTAATAAGGACAACAAACAGCGAATCCTTGAAGATGGCCACCTTCTTGGTTATGATTCGTGATGGTTACTTACCCAATTTCAATTTACATGAATAAAAAAATATCTTTAGAAAATGAAAAATATATTTCGTAATTTTTTCATTAAATTTCCGATGGTTGCTACATCTTTTGTAAGCAGGTTCCATTTTATAAATGTATTTTAATCAAAGGACCTTCTAAAAATAAACATAATTGCTACTCTGTTTCTGTGTTAATTACAAACCGTGAAATTTTTTTTCCGTTTATGGAAACCACAATTTGAAATGCAGTTGACTGAAACTCTGTGGAATTCAGTGGAATTCCCACTCAAAACGCTTCCGTTAGCTTCATACAGCTTGATAATTAGTTTAATATCATGCGTAAGATCAATTAAGCATTTTAATACTTTTTTTGCTTGTTTTTTTAGTAATACAAAACCAAAACATCGCCAAAATGAAGCCAAACGTGAAAAATGAATGTCCAAGAGGCAACTCATCTTGTAGGAAAGCACAAAAGAAAGTAATAAGCCACCAAAGGGCAAAACTGAGGGACCGCTGCCATTTCATTCACACTTAGATCCCTCCCCCCAATAAAATTAGGGACCTTGAATGAAGCTGTGAATATCTTGCATTGTATTGGCGAAAAATAGTTTCGAATTAAAGATCTTTGGCGATAATCTAATATTTTTCCTTTATCATTAACAATCGATTCATTACATCAGTACCGATAACAGATGCTTATTAATAATAACCCATCAAGATAATAAATTGATTAATCTAATTGATTATTTATAAATACTTAACTATTGTTTATATTTGAATTGAATTAAATCAATCTATAAAGTCGACGTATGAAGATATGTCTTATGTGGAATTTCATAAGAAACGTAGTCAATAGTAGTTAATAAATTGATCTGTCACAACTTTTATTTTACTTTAAATACGCAACAACAATTCTGGCAAGTTTTGTATTGATACCTTTTGACTGTACTAAAACTTTAATGCATTTTTTAAAATCATTTTGGCATTATAATGATTAAATAGAAATTTTTATATGTGATTACTATTCAAACTGATTCTTCTTCAGATTGATACTGGTGGCGACTAGCAAGTAAATGTTTTATTAATTCATTTATCGGGTTCGAGTCCTGGTTTGAGCATATTGTTATTCCCTTTGTGTTTCATCAGTGAGATGCGTTAATAACCCCCTCCCCCTCCTTAAAAATGGGTTGTGCAAGCGAATGTATATGTGTATCATCTTCATTTGAGCTAGAATTCACGTTTCTGCCTTGCGTGGGTCTTTACTCTCAGAAGCTACTGCATTCTTTTTCCGTGTTAACATGGACACGACATCATCATCCTCATCATTAATTCAATTCACTTAATATCAACTATATGCACATTGCTTTTAGAGAAATTAGATTAAAACTAAACAAAACAATCTGTTGTGATAGCTGGGAAACTGCAAAGAGGCTCCCAAGTTTAAATTGACGAAGAACTCTCAAAATGCTTCATCAGACCTTCTTGTATACTGGCCCTAAAACCCCAAAGTTTCCATTAAATACCGTTTATAGAATTGCCTGAAGTAGAAATTGCAAGAAATTTTCCTTCAAAGATAGAGCCGTAGAAACTTTTATAATTAAATTAAGGTCACAAAAGAAAAGCAAAACAAAAAGTTTTCTTTATGACATAAAGGCCAGTTGAATCATCCACGATATAATCATAAAATACTTTATCGTTACGTGGCTACTTTAGGAAACAAAAAACATAAAGAAAAGATACAGAATCTGGACATTCACCATGGATGTACGGCAACCCTTAAACATAATCCTTTTTATGAATCTGCCGCACACAATCCCCAACGGTTTCTTATCCGCTAAATGGTCAAACAAACAATCGCCTTCCATTCCAATCTCTTTCTGTGATCTCCGACACACGGTTCCGGTTGCCCTTAACCGGTTCGTTTAACTGACCGAGAACAATCGTCAAAATCGAAACCGAAGACCCAGAAACCGAGTTTCGAGTCCTCGACCTTGCCACACGAAAGGGTTCTTCCGCCCTCGGGGATCGACCCACTTCCGGACAAGGCATCTTCTTCCACCCCTTTCAATCCTCGGACTTCTTCCGTTTTGTTTACTCGCAACCGTGCCCTAGGGGCTTGGGAGATGCCAGATCCGATCCTGAGAAAACGGTTCTGCTGTCTTCTTCAAAAGTGGCTATAAAAATAAGAGTCCCATATCGGAATAACCTGGATTCCCACAGCCTTATCGGCAATCTGAATAATAGATTCATTCGGTAAGGTGAGAAAAAGATGTAAATTGGAAAGATTAATATTCAGCAGGATATGCAGTTGATGGAGTTTTTTGTTTGAAAACAAACTAGATGAACAAAACAAAAATGCGTGATGCAAGATAAAATATTTTTTATCTTTACTACTAATAAAGACGGATATGTGTGTTGGCGTTTTACAAATCCGATTATTTAACTTACAGCAACCAAATTTGTTGTATATATGGTTTGAATTAGTGAGTAGAAATGTGCACAGGAGAGCAATCCCCCCCCCCCCTTCTTTCTGGGCTTTACAGATCAGATTGTTTTACTTAAAGCCACCAAATCAATATTCAGCAGGATATTGATGGAATTTTTGCTTGAAAACAAAGTAGACTAACAAAACAAAAATGCGGGATGGGAGATAAAATCTTCGCTATCTTTACTACAAATAAAGATGGATATGAGTGTTGGAGCTTTACAAATCAGATTATTTAACTTACAGTTACCAAATGTGTTGTATATATGGTTTGAATTAGTAAGCAGAAATGTGCACAGGAAAGCAATTTTTTCCCCTTTCTTTCTGAGCTTTACAGATCAGATTGTTTTACTTACAGCCACCAAATTAATTCAGCAGTCGACCACAACAAATCCTGTCGATACTGCTACTTTCAGTGGTGGTGGGGTGGTCGGCTGTATGCAAGAAGAATAAGCCACCAAATTAATATTCAGCAAGATATGCAGTTGATGGAATTTTTGCTGGATTAACAAAACAAAATTGTGCTATGCAAGATAAAATCTTACGTATCTTTACTACTAAAAAAGATGGATATGTGTGTTGGCGCTTTACAAATCAGATTATTTTACTTACAGCAACCAAATTTGTTGTATATATGGTTTGAATTAGTGAGTAGAAATACGCACAGAAAAGCAATTTTTCACTCTTTCTTTCTGCGCTTTACAGATCAGATTGCTTTACTTAAACTACCAAATTTGTTGTGTATATGGTTTGAATTAGTGAGTAGTAGAAATGTGCACAGGAAGGCAATTTTTGCCCCTTTCTTTCTGGGCTTTACAGATCAGATTGTTTTACTTACAGCCACCAAATTAATATTCAGCAGGATATGCAGTTGATGGAATTTTTGCTTGAAAACAAACTAGACGAACAAAACAAAAATGCGCGATGCAAGATAAAATATTTTTTATCTTTACTACTAATAAGGATGGATATGTGCGTTGGCGCTTTACAAATCAGATTATTTTACTTACAGCAACCAAATTTGTTGTATATATGGTTTGAATTTGAGGACAGAAATGTGCATATGAGAGTAATTCTTTTCCCTTCTTTCTGAACTTTACAGATCAGATTTTTTTTTTTTTACTTACAGCTTTATTTATAGAGGTACTTAAGTAAAGGTGCATATTTGCTTAGAGGTGGGAATGTGCGCTTGATTGCAATTAAAAAAATTAATTAATAAAAAAAAATTAAGTCAAATAGTTTTTTTCTGAGTAATTTCCTATAATACTATCCCACAGAATTGAAATTTTACATCGTTTCGAATTTAATTGGTTCTTAAAATGACACCAGGTGCTGAATTTTTGCCAATTTTATAAACAATACTTTTTTTTGTTCTAATTTCGAACACTGGATTCTGGTTTAGCCGTGAAATGAAACCAACTTTCATTGTCACATTAATATCTGTGATATTTATCGCTGGAATGCATATATTTAGGTTTTTTGGCACAAGAGCCATTCTTGGCCACACTGCGCCACTCTTATGGTAAAAGTTAAAACATTATTAATGCTTGAAACTTCGTATAAAATTATATTTTCATGTAAAAAAGTTAAAACAGATGAGGACAAAAAATTACCTCTATAAATTAAAAAAACAAAAAGGAAATTATTTAAATTAAATATGTGATAAAAGGTGTAAAGCAATTAAAAATTTAAAGATGTTTGAATGACAATTCTTTTCCAGCAATTCTAGGAGAGTTACACTTGATGAGTGAAAAAAATGGTGGCGATGGGAGTCAAAAGCTGGGCATTCAATAAAAATTTGACTTCTTCTTGCATACAGCTGACCACCCCGCCACCACTGAACGTAGCAATAAAATATGACTTTTTCTTCTTGTACACAGCCGAACACCCCGCCACCACTGAACATAGCAATCAAAATATGACTAACTGTCGATTCCAAAGAACACCAGAGAAACCATTCCCGCTGTTTCTGAGATGTTAATAATCTGAGGATACAGTGCCAATAGGGGGAAAAACAACAACCATAACATGAATTATTGAAGAATGTTAAAAGAAAAAAACTGATTACTTTGGCTACCATCCATAATGCATCCCGACAGCCACATAATTAAGCGACCACTTGCTGACACCAGTTAACTGACCCATCAGCTTGGCAGACTCGAAAACGGGCCCGCTTTCCGAAAACGCGGAAGCGCTAGCGGTAGCGGACCTCGAGGGGGAAAGACTGGGTGGCCAAACCTTGACAGACGTCAACAACCTTGCAGTCGACGACCCCGCCACTCGTTTAATTAACCGCTTCTTTTAATTGCGCCAGCTGTCCGCTCGCACCCCGCCGCAGATTTATCGTCTGGGGTTTCCCTCGAGAATCTGGCTGAAAGGATTTATGGTGTCGGATACGGACTGTTTCCGGCGTCTTGCTTTCAATTGCTTATTCGGTGGCATTAGCAAGAAGTGGTAGGTGGGTAAGTGGGAATGACCCTTTCAAGAAGAGTGTAATGAGAATGAAGGACAGTTTTTTTTTTCAGCCAACGAGCACGCCAAATGACACATTTGGTAGCAGAGTGACGAGTATATAAACAATGATCTAAAGTATAAAAACAAAACCTGCCCTTTTTACCCACAAATTTTCGGTAGAATCGACAGGCATCAAAGGAACCTAGAAAACCCCAAGAGGGGGTCGAAGAGGAAGCGTGTGGATCGTCTGTCGATGGACAATTCGTTGGAACTCGGCTCAACCCCTATCAATCCAAAGGCTTTACCTTGACCACTGTTTATATGCTCGCCACTCTGCAACCAAATTTGACATTTGGAGTTCTCGTTGTTTGAAAAAAAAAAAAAGGAAAAAAAAAAAAAAAAAACGGTGGATGGATGCGCCATAGGAACGGCCCTTTAAGTGTGTAGCGGTAGGCGAAGTAGAAATATATTACTCTAATGTCAAATAATTAAAACTGCAAAAAATGTAAATTCGAAGAATTTTAAAATATTAATACCTTAGTTAGTATAATGGCCAGATTCCTTGTCTTTTTCATTACTTGTTTGCCATTGGCAATGAAATAGTAGATAACTATGCAGGAAAATTCTTGTCAAGTTTGGTGTAATGAGATTGAATATATATATATATTTCAATTATTGGGCCACAAGAAATTTTATAATCGGCAGTGGCATTGCGAATTATTGACAACAGTGGATTTCCAAACAGTCATTTGTTTAGTCGAAAAAGTAGGGCAAAGTGAGAAGGAAGGTCAGAGATTGACCACCTCTATCTTAGGGCCAACCACTTCGAAGAGTATGACACCTCGGAGAATTTGTCAGTAATGTGGATGGATTATGCTAAAGACAGCAATAGACCACAACAAATCCTGTCGATACTGTCTCGTTCAGAGGTGGCGGGGTGGTCGGCTGTACACAAAAACAAGTCCTTTGCCTGGAGGAATTGCTAGGCTGAGTTGGCTACAGACAGACCGATTAAAAAGATGTTATCAGTCTTATTCCCCCAACACATAAATTTTTAAAAATACAAGCTATAAGAATTTAAAAATATTAACATTTATACCTGTCAAATATAATTAGCTAGATTCCAATCTTTTTAATTACTTGTTTGTCATCAGCAATGAAACAATAGATAGGTACGTGGGAAAATTCTTATCAAAACTGGTATAAAGAACTTGAAAGACGCATTTTTTTTAACCATTCGACCACAAAAAAATTCCAATTCGCCTATGGTATTGCGAATTATTGACAATAATGAATTTCCGAATAGACAGCTGCTTAGGATTGCTAGGCCAAATTGGCTGCAGGTAGAATGATTAAAAAGATGTTATCAGTCTCGTTTCTCAATAAATAAATTTGCAAAAATAATAAATTATAAGAACCATAAAGTATTAAGATATCTATTTCTATAACAGAAAGTTTGTAACTGAAAGAGATAAAAAATTATATATATAAGATTTATCACGAACGAATTCTTACACACAGATGCCTAATCGTAAAAAATAAATAAATCGCAAAAAAAGAAAGGAAAATAAAAAGAAACTTCTTATTGAAAAACAAGGAAAAAAAATGATAAAAACCTAAAACAATCAATTTTTTATTTGGTTCTTAATATTTTCATGTTCGGTGACACAAAAGTGGTGTGTCACCGTGAACACCAACAACGGCAGAATAGTCTTTATCTGATAATTGGAACAACATGATGATTTGAAAGCCAACTGTTATTTGTCAGCGAACCAATAAGGTGCAAGTTAGACATTATTTGAATTTTAAATCAACATGATGATGGGAAAACCAATTGTTATTTACTTGTAACACCAAGTTTGTGCAAGTTGATCGTTATTTTTCAGAGAAAAGCGTTATATGTCAGCATAATTGGAAAACCAATAGTTATTTGCCGGTGACATTAATGTGGTGCAAAGGGTCTTTTTGCCTTTGATGTCAATATGATGATTGGAAGGCCAATTGATATGATGATAACCGTAACTTGGTGCAAACTGGTTGTTATTTCCAGCGGCAAGCATTATATGTCAGCATGATGATTGGAAATCATGCAATAAGTAAGTTGCCATCAGTTACTTCAGTTGCCATTATATTACTTATGCTGTTCACACCAAATGAGAAAATAACTAATTTGATAAATGAATCTTTTAAAGTTGGGTAGCATTTTGGTGCTGTTTTGTTAGCACAAAACAAAATATTAATTAAGTGCATAATTTTAATAGAATGAAATTATTTTATTTTTAAGAAAAATATAATTAAAAAAAACAACTAAACTGCAATATATGAAATATATATACATAATATACACAATATACACCGAAGAGCCATTACATTATGACCACCCTCCATCTATGAGAATGGGCTCTCCCAGGAGCAGAACCACTGAACGTGCTTGGTTGATATTGAAGTATATAAAACGGGTATGCAGTGTCTATCTAAACATAGTGCGATTAGCGACATAATGGGAAAAGCAGCGGATTTATCAGACTTTGATAAAGGTCAAATCTTTATGACTCGGCGACTTGGAACATCAATATCAGAAACGGCGCTTTTAGTGAGCTGTTCACGTGCAATTGTTGTGAGCACATATCAATGGTGGTGCAGGGATGGTGAAACGGCAAGCCGCCGGCCAAAAGTGTGTCGTCCACGGCGCATTGATTCCAGAGGAGAGCGGAGATTGCTACGCATTGTTCGCCGTGAGCGAAGGGCTACAACAGCAGAAATCACCACCAGTTTACAACAGTGGTGACCCAGGCAGTGTTTCTCAACACACTATGCAGCGTACATTGCTGCGTATGGGCCTACGCTGTCGGAGGCCGAAGCATGTTCCAGCACTAATGGAACGTCATCGCCAGATGCGTCTGCTATGGGCCAAGAAACATCGGAATTGGACACCAGAGGAATGGAAGAAGGTTGCATGGTCCAATAAATCACATTTTCTGGTCCATCACCTCGACGGGCGTGTGAGAATACGCCGATTTCCAAATGAATCCCTTGCTCCCGGATGCACAGTTGGACGGATACAAGCCAGTGGTGGGGGTATTATGGTGTGGGTAATGTTTTCATGGAGCACATTAGGACCCATAATCCCCATAGAACAATCCTTGACGTCTGAAAGGTACGTGAACATGGTTGCAGACCAGGTTCACCCATTCATGGCAACAGTGTTTCCTGCGGGGGATGGCGTGTGCCAACAGGATAATACACCATGTCATAAGGGTCGAATCGTCATGGATTGGTTCGAGGAACATTCCAGTGACTTTCAAGTCATGTCTTGGCCCCCAAACTCACCTGGCATTAATCCAATAGAGAATTTGTGGTCCTACTTGAAAAATCAAATTTGTGCTGCCACTCTACCGTCTCGCAATGTGAGGGAATGCAGGACCAGTTGGTGAGCGCTTGGTACCAGATACTTCAGACTACCTATCAGCACCTTGTGAAATCAATGCCACGGCGGGTGCGAGCAGTTTTGAGGGCTAAAGGTGATCCTACCTGTTATTAGCAGGGTGGTCATAATGTAATGGCTCTTCGGTGTATATACATGCGTTTTCCCCATTAAACTGATAAATCTCATGCATTTATAAGTATAATTTCATGAGAAGCAGGTAAATTTATTTTGTATTCTAAATTTGTTTCAAGAATAATATTTCAAGAATAAATAATAATCAAGACTAATTTCAAAAAGTTTCGGCAACAAAAAGGAAAATTTTTGTGAACCTTTGAACATTATTCACATGATAGTTTTAGAATCTTATATGCATGTACATTCTCGATAACTACATACTATTTCTATGCCATTGTCATTCTCATTCTAGGTGTTCAAATTGGAACAAGTGCCAGAGTGATAAGAAACGTACGCCATATGAAATAATTAAAAACCCCGAAGACACTTAACTAACCATCTCACACCTCGCTTGTTTGAGAGAGAAATCAGGACATGAGTTTGTTAATCTCATTTCCTGACTATTATTAACCTTCGTTTATGGTAATTAGAACCCAGTGGCTTATCAAGGTCTACAATGATGATGATGGTAATCACCTGTGTAACAATGAAAGTTCTTCATCGATAGCGACAGAATTCATACGGGTTGTGAATCTTAATCGGACTCCGGGGCCATTTTCTGACTGACCCATTTTTTTTCGGAGGAGAAATTGGGAAATGGGTGCATGGGAATTTGGAGGAAGGATTAAGTTAATGGAAGAGTATAAGAGAATTTGGATTGAGAAGCTTAGATGAATGAAAATGAATGTTTTTCTTAGAATACAGTAAGAATTATTATTAATATTACAAAAACAAAGAAAGAATTTTTACTGATAATCTTAGATAAAAGGAAATCAGCATTCATCTTAAAAGACGGTAAATTTCTTAGTATTCTTAGTAGAATATAATAAGAGGACAGTTATGCTTAGTAAAAGCTTAGATGAACAAAAAAAAAAAATCATATAATTCTTTTACAAACACAGCAGAGAGAGAAAAGTTTCATTGAGAAGCTTAAATTAAAGAAAATTTACACTTTTTTCAGAATACCGCGAATTCTTTAATATTCTTTTAAGAATATTATAAGAAGTAAATTTTGATTAAGAATCTTAGATGAAAGAAAATTAGATCCTTTCTTCGAATACAGTAAATATTCTTAGTTGAATATAGAAATAGAAGAATTTTGATTGAGAAGCTTAGATAAACGAAAATAAGCCATCTTTTTATCATATAAGATATTATTGAATTCTTTAACGAATATGACAAATTTTTTTTTCATTGAAAAGTTTAGATGAGTATTATTTTCAGAATATATCGAAATCCTTAATATCTATTTACGAATATGATAAAAAGAGAATTTTGATTGAAAACCATAGGACTTTAGCAATCTTCTTAGAATTCAATAAATTTCTTAGTATTTCTTAGTCGAATATGGTAGGCGAATAATTATGATTGAGAAGTTTAGATAAACGAATATAAATCATGCTTTTAGAAATCTGAAATTGCATAAAATTCTTTTACAAATATGAGAAAGGAAGAGAATTTTCATTAAAAATCTTAAATGAAAGAAAATTAGCATTAAAAAAAAATGCGATAAATTGCTTTGAGTTCCTAGTCGAATTTGATAAGAGAAGAATTGTAATTGAAGAACTTGTATGTACAAAAATGAGCTCTCTTTTAAAAATATAAGAAAATACATATAATTCTTTTACGAATACGACAAAAGAAAGAGTAAGAGAGATTTTTCATTGAATCTCTTAAAGGATAGAAAATTAATATTCTTTTCAGAATACGTCATATTAATATTCTTTAAAGAATATGATCAAAAAATGATTGAGAAGTTTAGATGTAAGAATATAATAGAATATAGTAAACTGCTTATAATTCTTTTATGAATATGGCATGAAAGAGAATTTTCATCGAGAATCTTAGTGAACAGATTCTTAGTCGAATATCATTAGGAAAGAATTATGATCAAGAACCTTAGATGAATGGAAAAATGAATGTTCTTTTCGAATGTTTGCATTCTCTTTGAGGATTTTAATCGAATGAAAACGAATACAATATCGTAAAATGAATGCGACTAATCAAATTTCTTAATAATTCGATTTTTATTCTATCATGGTTTTTTTTAACTTTTTCTCGACAAAATTAAAGCTAATTTTAAAAGCTATTTATTAATAATCTGTTATTATTATTTTTTAATTATTTATATGCATGCAAAAAATGAATCAAATTCTAAGAAAAATGTATTAAATCTGAATAA
Organism: Argiope trifasciata; assembly: GCA_026543055.1. Taxonomy (NCBI): domain Eukaryota; kingdom Metazoa; phylum Arthropoda; class Arachnida; order Araneae; family Araneidae; genus Argiope; species Argiope trifasciata. The sequence continues at coordinate 488,211 of JAPMOQ010036426.1, read as the reverse complement.
AATATTTAGATTTCCCTTTTGTAGGTCTTCAGTAAAGATGCTAATTTTAAGTTAGATGTTAATATTTTGTAGCTATTGTACGTAATTGCAATGTTAATCTTTCTCTGATGTAATAGTTTTATTAGAGAGTGTGCGAGAAAGTTTGAGGGGAACCAATCCTTTAGGTTTGAAACTTTAACTAATCATTTAATAAAATTTTTAGCGTTTTTTGCAGTAACTTCTCAAAATATTAGATTACAAATAATTTTGCACCATCTTTGTTCTCAAAAAATTATCTTTTCAACTATATTAAAAATTTTATGGTTTAAATATATTTTCTATTTTATTCAGTTTTAAAAGAAAATATTTCAGTCACATATTTTTAATATTAAACTTTAGAATTCTGTACGAATATCAAACGAATCCCGAGATACAATAAATAGTTTCTCTCATTACCATTTTGAAAGAATACCAAGCATTACAATTCTAAAAGAATACAAAATCTAATATATAAAAATGAATATCTGTTTTTTGAATAGAATAATAAAAATAGAATAAATACTATTTATGTTTCTCCTTTATATATCCTTCCATTTCATTGAAAGTATTCATTGCAACCAAAAAAATAAATAAATATCATTCTTAATTAAACAAGAAACTATTTCTGATTCCAAACGATATTTCCCAAGATTATTTCTTCTGCGGCAGCAACGCGCCGGGTAACAGCTAGTTACTTTTATATTCAAGACGAATTTAGCATGTCAAAGCTAACTGTCAACAAATTCAAGAGCAAAGTTTTATCAATTAGGCAAGATTGCGTCCAATAATTTGTGAATACTCGAATAGCCAAGTAGGATTAAAATAAACGACCTGTGTACCCGATAAATTTATCACGAGTGACAGAAGATTCACGAATCGATACGGGTATTGAATCTTAATCGAAATTGTGCTGATCTTCTGACCTACTTCATAGGTGAGAGCAGGGATGGGAAATTAGGGAATGGGTGCACGGAAATCCAGTAAAATAGAATGAGAAATTGTAATTTTACGTGTTCACTCGGAAATAGAAAATAGGTTTGGGAGAGAATAAATCAATGAAAATTATCAATTTTTTCTCGTAGGAATTTCCATAATCAATGAAATTTGGTCCATTTTTATGATGGCAATTTAAAAAATAGTTTTGGAATAAAAAATTAATTTATTATATTGTCACGTCAATAGAACTCAAGAAGACACAGGAAATAGACTTAAATCAATTTATTAACTCAACTCTGAACTAAGATCACTGTGAGTGAGAGAGCGTCAGCCTTTATACAAGTAGGGAAAGTTCCAGAACGCTTAAATGGTAATTTAAAGAAAGGTCCAGAATCTTGTGGAACACGAAATAAAGGAAAAACAAATCAATGAAAAATGCTTAAACAAATGTTAAGTTTACTGATTTCGAAGACATGATCTCTTGACTATGAGTCCAGCGTCATAACTATTCAGCTATGTAGTTCGACAATGTTTCGTATCAATGCGTAATACTGGTAAAGCAAGAAGTTACATTGGAAGAGTCTTATTTAATGCTTCCTACCTTTACCATAATGCGAAATCCTTGTAAGCGATTTTTTAAGCCATAAAAATCCATGCAAAATAAGACAATAAGTTTCACGCCGAAAAAAATACTTTAGTATACATTTTTTTTTTGGCAATCTGTTATTTCTTATGCATGTTTTTTTAATTTATAAGAAAGTTGTATAAAGACATATGTCCTCAATGTTAGGCGAAAGTGAGACACAACATTAGATTGATTTTGTACTGGCTTTTAATCCCTGGCGTGCCATTTAGAAAATCAATTTTTTTTTTCTTTAAACACGTTTTTCACAATTGATTGGAATAAAGATTTAATACGAAATTGTACTTGTAATCACCAAATCCCGTACCATATTTGATACATTTGTCATTACATTTTTGAATTATTGCTTTCTGAAAGATAGTCAATCAACCCATTGCTCTATTTGTCTTAAGCTTTGACAGATGTCTACACTATAAATGTTAAATATTTTCACCAAATTTTATCTATTTAACTCTTTTCGTTTTGTAGTTATCGGGTTAACTTATATTCAAAAAACCGGACAGATGGACTTCTTTTGCATAAATTTTATTCAAAATTTGACAGAAATCTGCAAATTTGCTATAAAAACAGAATGCCAAATTTCAACCATGTAACTCAAAACGTTTTTGAGTTATCTTTGTTACAAAGAGACAGACAGAACTTTTCCAAAAATCTGTTTTTTCGAACCCAGAAAAGTCTAAAAAACGAAAATTCGCCAAAATCTCTGGCTCATATTTTTTGATAATTACTATATATTCTCTATATTACGTACATGAGAAAATTAAAATGATTTAAATAAATATGTTTTTTAAGTTTAAAGTATGCATGTAGCATAGTATCGGCGTACTGGCACTAATGCAATACTAAGAATTAAATTATTGGGCGAGCACGGCAAACAGATAATTTGACTTCCCGCAGATTGATTTCGCTGAATTCTGATAGAAATCATCAATTTTTAACAAATATACATACATTATTTATGCATATGTATGAATAATGTATGTATCGATATGATAAACATATTAAATACATTTAATACGTATGTCATAACGTTTTTGAGTTTTCTTATTGATGCAAGATAGACAGGATATGGTTCCAAAAAGATTTATTTTATTTTATTAATTATTATTTTTTCTTTCTTCCTTGGATATAGGGAGATAAAAAACAGGAATCTCAATATCTCACTGCAATACGCTTTTTCAATTTCTACTACTAGTTAACACTCTCCATTTATATATATATATATATATATATATATGTATATATATGTTTTGTTCAAATTTTCAGTCGTTATTATAATACTTTTAATTCATCCACTAGAGATCAAATACATTTTTTTAAAACTTGTAGAGGATGACACTCTATGTCAATGCAGTTTTTTCAAATATTAATTCATTCATTAGATTTAATTAATTTTTAATATTTTAAAAAGAGTTTTAGCAATTTGTAATGAAGTCGACATGCAGTAGCTCAATCGATAAAATGCAAGGATTTAAGCATTTTTCACTAGAAGTTGAAGAATGTGAGTTCCATTCTAGAGAAAATCAGTAATTTTTTGACACTTAATATGTTTTTTTTGATAATTATTAAATTAAAAGTACTTAAAATAATTTTTTTATTTGTTAACTTAAGTAAAAATTGAATTTTTTTCAAATTTCTTATATATTACTTGTTTTTAATTTCAAAAATAATAGAATAGAATAATAGAAAAATAATATAATGGAATTTAAATTTAAAAAAATAGAAAAATAAAGAAAAATAATAGAATATAATAATGTAATAACTTTTTTGCCAAATAAGAACTTTCACTCTGAGTTTTCTATTTCTCTCATGGAACATTTCTATCTCGCCTCTTCAACGGATTTTTTTTTACTATCTTAAAACAAACCGAAAAGCTGAGTAACACATGTGGCGATAAAGTTTTTATCTGATGACAATGGCGTCTCTTTAGTTAAGAGGCGGAAATGCTTTCAGATATCGACCGCAATATCCGGAAACATTTCAAGAAACGATGCATTGGTTCGATAACTGATAAACTTGGATCTTAGTAACAAAATGCCACAAGAAATATCGATACCTAAACATAATGTGTATAAAAAAAAGACATGAGGACCTGCATAGTAAATTATATATATTGTAATGTCTTGATTCTGACCGATCAAAAAAAGAGAGTAGAATTTCGGACAATCAGTTTATTTACAGCCATATATTTACATAAAAATAACTTGAACTAATCTAAATTAAAATAGATGATATTTACGCCATTTGGAACTAGAAGATATTTATACAACGGTCGAAGGTTTATCCTGAAAATAGTTCTCCATCAATTCGGAGAAATAATACCACAAGACACTAACAGGGTGTTAGTCAGCACCACTACTCCAAGGTGGAGAATAAAATACAACAGTCGCAATCCAAAAAGTCTCTCTCATAAAAACCCGCATTTTATCTCTGCCTCTTGTTTTACATTGGTCCACTTGAGTTCTCTATCGCCCAATAATCGTTCAGCAAAATGCCCTCCTCAAATTCACCAGTCGATCATGGGAACATTCACCAATGATGCGTCCTCGTAACTGACCATCTGGAACACGTGCTGACCATAGTCCCTTCACAATGGGAAAAATTTAGCATCAGATGGTTGACACTCCAGGAAATCACTAATGACCAAATGCTACGACCACTACGATAAAAAGATCCTCTATCTGGCAATTTGGAGGCATTTAAGGTATCCGACTACGTTAAAAACACAGATTATAACCTGTGTTTGTAACGTAGTCGGATACCTTCATCGACCACTCAGGGAATTTTTTTTTTCTTATTTTTTTCTTGTAGTACAGACTTTTTTCTTTCCAAAACAGTTTATCTTTTCTGGAAAAAGAAAGACCTGACCTATAATCCAGGGTCACATATTTTTCGACTAAAATTTATCATTAAGTTCTCTCAAAACTTTCATTTTCATAAACATTCTCCACCATTAATATACCTCAAAAACTAATAGAGGTATTCTCATAAAAACTTCAGCGTGTATTTTAATAATATGGTCAATGAAATGAACCAAAAGTTTTATTGTTGGTGAAATACTTTTTTATTAATATATATTTCTAGAAAAATTTAGCTGTGAATTTATGGAAAAAATGCATATATGTGTATATTTTTACCCATAACTTCTTTGCATCTGAAATTTTTTGTCAGATTTTGTCAAATCTGGACGTCTTGGGTTCGAGCCGAAGTTAGGGCAGGGATGTTCTTTCTCTGTTCTATCCGTGGGATGTGTGAATGTGCCCTCCTGTAAAAAGGGGTTGTGCAAGCGAATTAGTGATGCGTGAGTGGCAAAGTCGTACTCTTGAGCCTAGATGGCGCTACTAAAACAAGAGACGTACTCTGTCGGCTTAAATTACTATCTTCGTAACAGCGGGCTGATTATCAGATTCACTAATAATCGAACAACTAGACAGACATATAATCAGAACCTCTGAACGGAATTTGCTTATAGTTGTTTTAAACATCTAAATATCTCGTTGTAAACCCATGTACCTAATTTCATCTATCTAGATGAAAGCGTTTTTGAGTTGTAATCATAGGTAGACATACGCCAAAATAAGAAATTCTTCAAAATCTCGGTTGGAATTTTTTGGCAATTACATTACATTGTTTGACAGATTTGTTTCAAAATTTCCTAAGAATGAATATTTTAGATGTTAAATATGTTTATCAAATTTTAACTATCTAACTCAGAGGTGTCCAAACTTTTCGCGGCACGGGCCGGATCGAAATTAGATCCATGTTATACGGGCCACATGTACAAATTGAAAAATATCATTATGAGTAAAGTAGCATTAAATACCATTAATTAATACTATTTTATTGTAACTTGAAAATACAAAATACTAAACAAACAAAGTATAATTATATAATTATTTTATATAAATTGAAATATTGTCATGCAACTTCTAATGCGAATGATGAAACAGTTTTTTTTTTGTTATTGTTGAAGAATGTCTTTATAGATGGGATCAAACTTTGTTACACCAATCATAAGCAATGACTGCAAATGATCATCAGATAAATTTGCTCTATATTTTGATTTGAGATACTTCATTCGAGAAAAAGTTTGTTCGCTCACGTAAGTAGTCCCAAACATTGAAATGAATTTACGAGCAAATTTCTTCAAATTTGGAAACTCTTTTGCAACCAAATATTTATAAAAATCTATATAAATAAAATATAATAAATATCTATATAAATATATATATAAATCTATATAAATATAAATAAGAATCAAGTACAACAACTCCGTTTTGTTGGCCACATAGTTTCTCGATATACCTTTATGAAAATGAAAAGGTTTGGGCGAAAACATCATTATGTTTTAAAACCCTCCGCTGGCCGGATAAAATCCCTTAACGGGCCGGGTTTGGCCCGTGGGCCGTAGTTTGGACATCTCTGATCTAACTCTTTACATTCTGTATTTATCAGATCCACTCATAATCGAACAGCTGGACAGACAGAACCTCCTAACTGAATTTGCTTATAATTTGGTAAATATCTCGTTATAAGCCCATGTACCAAATTTCATCTATGTAGATGAAAATGTTTTTGAGTTGTAATCATAGGTAGACATAATCACCGTTGGAATGTTTTGGCTATTACATTACTTTCTTTATTCTTCATTTACAAGAAAATAATAAAAGAAATAGTAAGGATTTGCAATATTAATCTACGAATAAAGAATATATAAAATTTAAAATAAATAGAATAGGAAAGAAATAAGGGATTGAGACATTAAACTTCATTGAAGGAGTATTTAAAGCAGATAATCCATCTCGGATTCATATCGTTGAAAAAAATACGCCATTTAGACGTCATAAGAGTATAATTACGAGAACTGCATCTCATGATAGAATCGAGAAAACCCTGTAAAATGTGGAAGAAAAAAGTTCATAGTATATAAGAATAATTATTTGAATTCGCAATAGAAAAATGTTTCAGTTTTATACAGTCTTAGACATTTTTTATAAACCCAATTTAGAAAATCAGATGCATTTTACGCAGACAAAAAAGATGAAATAAAATCAAATTATGAATGAACAAAAAAATAAGAAATCAACAATTGAGTCTAGTTTAAAAAGAATTAGATTAAATCAAAAATATTTGTTACGTCTGTTCTTTTATAACACTCAAATGCAAAGACTTTCATCTTGCCTTTTTATTTTCTACACGAAGAATATAAAACATTATTATCTTCACAAATTTCAACATCGAAATTTGGTTGAATTTCTAAGTTCTAAACTTCTCTAGACGGGAAAATACTATTTTTGAGCTTAAGTCTTTTTTTCAATTTCTGAAAACGATAGTTTAGAAATAACGATCTAGATGTATGAAATTTGGATTACGTTTTTATCATAAAAGTTGAAGATATCTTATAACATTTTTACCAAATCTATCATAGGGTTGACTATCTCTAGGTATAAATGAGGTAAGAATAAAATTAAATGTCACGTAAGTAATAATATAAATAAAATGTTATGTGTAATAATATAAATTCAACAGAAATATGCTTGATTATTTTCCATCAAATTTTTTAAAAACATTTTATGGTTTATTAACACCATATTTTTAACCCTCCATCGGCGTATCACATGATTTACTCGTATTGACAATCAGTCCAATTTATGTTGCATCCAGCGTTTTTCGCAGTTTAGAGTGTTTATTTTTATGATTACCAATTTATATTATTTACATTACTACATTTTATTCATATTATTACGTAGAACATTTTATTTACATTAGTACATTTTATTCATATTATTACACATAACATTTTATTTATATTATTACATTTTATCTACTGGTCATCAAAAACGATTAAATTTATTTAGAATTTTCCATTTTTTAAATTTATTAGAATATATATATATATATATATATATATCATTTTTGAGATTATTATATAAAATAAAAGAAATGCAAAATATTTTATTCTTTCTAAAATATAAAAAACTTTCTCCAGATAAAAAGCTAAAAAGGTTATTCTAAGCTATAAAATGGAAATTAGAAAAAATGGTGTTAAACTGTGTGGAATTAATGATGCTAGAGTCATTTGACCATGACATTGGCTCTAAAAAGCGGTTAACATAAAAAAATCTCAAACAATCTGTTGATTAGGTTTAGTTATCTTAACTTTTTTCGTTAAATAATTAATCAAACAAACTTATCATTAAATCTATTTAAAAGACGTGCAGTGCTAATGCAGAAGAAACAAAAGGTAAATCCTTAAACATATACAAAATAAAATACCTTATAATCTTCTTTTATAACCTATTACTTAAAACTCAAGAATGTAAACATAAAATTCAATGAAAATAATAAGAACAGATACTATTAAAACTTATATGGACACGTATATGCTTTGAAAAGGTACAGAAAAACTCCAAAAAAATAGAAGAAAAATTTATTTTATTAAAAATATTTAAATTAATGAAATAATAATTAAAAATCTCCATTTTTAACCGTTTTTAAACGCATAATTATATATGTAAAAGCATAAATTTCATTTTTATTTTCAGAAAACTCAAATATATAATTATTGATTTATTTGAATTTATAAAAACTTATATGAGAGTTTTTGCTATAATGTCTTTTATAATAATTACCATTTAAAACGAAATTTTAACGAATTCAAAACATTAAAATGAATTATGAAATAGATATAATATGAAAAATTCGATTATAAAACAATATAGTTACACAGTTTGGAACAAAAAAGCATTTTATGATTGCTTTTTTTTAAGTTCACTATCTTGAATACGACTCAAATGCTTGTAATTTGACGTTCAAATTGAAACAAATAAAAATCCACTGCATAAAAGACTTCTTATAATGAAACGATCAATTTTTAAACAAAGCAATATCAGAAGTTATTTTTTTCTGTTTTGTTTTACGAACAAAAATATGTCTCTAAATGTTTACTTATAAAATAACAGTTTTTTGGCATAAATACTTCCAATTTGCTAGAAAAATAAATCTCCAAAAAATCGTTTGCTTTTAAAAACATGAAAAAGAGGAAAAATTAAATCGTTATAACTGATTCCTATTAATGTAAAAAATTAAATGCTTATTATATTAAAATTTCCAGTAAAATTAAAAGCTTGATCATCAAAAATTATCAAACAATTTTCGAAAAAGTATGCTAAGTATAAAAATGTGTTTTTCTGAACTTTGACATTTTTGTTATAAATGTTTATAAACTATAGCTCTATTTCCTGAAATTTCTGTAGCTACTGATTAGATAATATTTCTATTATTAAAGTCTCACCTTAAGAGACCCAATTCGGATTTAAGTTCTAAATATTATTCGAAATAAGGACCCAAAAGTTATTTGAATTGTATTCAATTGGCGATGAAGAAATAATGGACGTTTTGTATAAAACTTTTAATCGATAATTATTTAAATTAATTCTATGTTATATTTTTGATGAAACAATATTAAATATTTTACTAGAATAAAACAATTTTAAATTGCTGTTACAAACACTTTTAGATAAAAATGATATGATCTTATACCAATATATATAATTTTTTCTATTAATTATAAAAGAATTTAATTAATGCAAAATTTGCAACGCATATTAACTGTTTTAACTACAAAATTATCATGTATGCAGTAATTCTATAAAAATTAAAATTGATTGTGAGAAATCTTAGTTCTAGTTTGAGGTTATGCATTAAAAGAAAACGATATTACATTTTTCAACGAAGAGTGAAATCAGGTAATAATCTAATGTTGAGGTGTAATGTAACTCATTTTTTTAATACAAAATACATAAAGATTTTAGCGACATTTAAAATTACAAGAGTGTAATAAAAATAGTCAAATTTGAATGCAGATGAATATTTAATAGTATGGGAACATATAAAAACATTTATATCAATTTCTCTAAAAATCGGGATATCATTTGCAGAATTTTTTTAAATTTAATTATTAATTTTTCTCTTATACGTAATATTATTCAAGTTTTCATTCTATATTGACTAAAACGTTTTTCTTTTAAGTTAAAGTTACTACGAAGTTCAAGTCAAAGTTTCTTTTTTTGTTTGCGCTTACTAGTAAGAAAAATATATAAAAATAATTTTATTCAATTTTGTTTATTTATAATAAATAGCAACACAAAATATTGAATTTGACAAACAAAAATTATTACTCAAATTTTACACTAATATAAAAAAAAGTTATGATTTTTTTTTTCGCCGCTGTAGAATATAATAAAAATCGAAAATCCACATTCTCGAATTTCATTGAGCAGTTTTTAAATACAGAAAAAAATAAATTGAAGTTTTTATCCTTTAAAAATATTTCTGTTAATGTTTGTCAAGGATAATAAAAATTATGCGTCTCAAAATTTAGCTAATTTGTCCAGTTTGAATATTCTATAATTGCTTATATTTCCAACTTTTCTAAAAAAGTATACGATTTTTTCAATAGATTGACAAATATTGAGAATTTACCAATCAATAAAAAGTAAATAAAAACTTACCGTTTGCAAAAAGATATAAATTATCGTTCAATTTCACATATCACTGTTAACAATTCGAAATCCAAAGTCCGGAATGATTATGAGAAGCTGGCGCGACAAGCAATATTCAGTTCCGGGGACAGGGGATTGATGCAGGCGGGGGGAAGAGAAACACTAGTTGACACTAGCAGACGATTTTTAACCCTTCAGTTTCGTTTTCCTTGCGGTAGCTTCGCAAAACGTCCGATCAAAACCGCTATTAGTTAAAGAGTGAAACTTTTCGCGGTCGAAAATCATCAGCTCGAAGGGCTGCCATATCACACCCAATCCAAACACTGAATCGGCGCGTTGCCAGATTTGGCTGCTATATTATCGTTTGGTGATTACTTTCCAATTTTAACAGTTCGCCTTCATGCAAATAAATAAATCTATATGCCTATTTTAAACGTAAGAATATTTCTATTGTTCGTATAAGATTTTTTTAAAATTCTGACTGATTATGTATTATTCTAAACTGAAGAAATTATTATTTCGGAACAATTCACGTAAAGAAAACTAGAACATTCTTAATTCTTGAAGTCATATACAATATCAGTATGGGACTTTAATGACGCCTTTAAATAAATAAACGTGAAATTAAAATAAATAAGTGATAAAAAACAAAGTGCATTAAAAGTAATAATCGAAATCGAAATAAATATGATCTTTTAGGACTGCCATTAATTTTAATGAACTTGAAAAAGTTGTATATTTGAGCAAACAATAATTTTTTGCATTTTGAAAAAGAAAACTAATAATATATATAAGTTTTATCTATAAAAATTATCTTTAATGAATATACTTGGCTCATAAAAATATCAAATATTCCATTTTTTAAATTTTTTATTCTTACATTATTTCTAAATCATGTGATTTTTCCATGAAAGGAAAAAAAAAAAAAAGAAACACACACATTTATATTTAGAAAAATTATAAATAAATTATTTATGTTGTATTTCCTTAAGTAGAATATTCTATAATATGACAATTTGTTTGCTTACAATTATTCGACTCTAATCTACATATTTATAAATCTGTAAAATATATGAATGTTATAAATACATGAAACTGAAAATATATATATGCAAAATAATTATCAGTTCATTACTGCTAGTTGATTATTCAGTCAATATTTCTGCATTTCGCCAAAGGAATCAATCCGTCGCCATCGTTGGCGAGTAACCCTGTTTGGCGTCGAAGCGTAGCATAGGTTTCGGTTTGCTGAGTTTTTAGTGAGGATTGACACAGATGCGTCTTGGCCCCGTTATACACTTTCCCCGCACATCTCTTCTATTAGCAGGTATCATCTATCCTGGCACTCCAATCAATCCTTTGCTAACTATTTTAAAGGTCTAATTAGAAATAAATATAAATCGTAATTAATTAGATGATGATTTTTCCTTGAACAAAATAATGAAAATAGTTGTGTCAAATATATGAAACTAGTCCACTGCAGATTTTTTTTCAAACAACATTTATCCTCCATTTTAATTATTTTAAATACATTATTAAAAAATTTATTAAACTAAATTTTATGTTTTCTCTCAGAAATTTTAAGGTCTAGGTTTTGTTTAGTTATATTAACGTGCCGTTGTGAAGCACCACTAAGGCTATAATGGGACGGACCTCGTCTTTTTGAACCGCGGTCAGATGACGAGGGTGACACCTGAACTGGCACCCCCTCTCCACCATACACCAGCGGGAGGACGTTTGGTCTGACAGATTTAACGCGACCGTTCTTCAGTGGAATGGAGTCCCGAACCTGCAACCCTCCGGTTCCGAAGCCAGGTCACCGCGGCCTACTAAGGTCTAGGATTTACGTATTAGTGTTCGAGACTAATACGTAGTAGTCACCATGTAATCTGATAATTATAATAGTCACCATGTATATAAGTCGCCATGTAATCTGGTAATTATAATAGTCACCATGTATATAAGTCCCCATGTAATCTGATAATTATAATAGTCACCATGTATATAAGTCCCCATGTAATCTCATGATTATAATAGTCACACTGTATATAAGTCATCATGTAATCTGATAATTATAATAGTCACCATGTATATAAGGCACAGTGTAATCTGAAAATTATAATAGTCACAATGTAATCTGATAATTATAATAGTCACCATGTATATAAGTCCCCATGTAATCTGATAATTATGATAGTCACCATATGTCACCATGTAATCTGATAATTATAATAGTCACCACGTATATAAGTCACCATGTAATCTGATAATTATAATAGTTACCATGTATATGTCACCATGTAATCTGATAATTATAATAGTCAACATATAAGTCACCATTTAATCTGATAATTATAATAGTCACCCTGTATATAAGTCATCATGTAATTTGATAATTATAATAGTCACCATGTATAAAAGTCCCCATGTAATCTGATGATTATAATAGTTACCATGCATAAAAGTCACCATGTAATCTGATAATTATAATAGTCCCCATGTAAGTCACCATGTAATCTGATAACTATAATAGTCACCATGTATCTGAATTTGTAATAGGTTAAATCTACTATTTTTGACTAAGCACTTTTCGCTCATGTGGTGTGAAAGTAGGGAGAAGGGCCTCTTTGGAATTATCTGATCCTGTAATCATGGCTTAGTGTCTAAACTTTTAAACTTTCTTTACTGTATTGTAAAATCACATTTCTTTTTTTGAGGATATGCTATTATCTTGGTTAAGTTAAGAATCCATAGAAAACTTATGGTGTTTGTGGATTATATATAATTTTAGTATCAAATTATGATGTTTTTGAATGATTTAAATCTATATAAATAAAAGTGAATGTTTGTTTGTATACCTTTTATGCCTTCCTAAACCGTTCATCTGATTTCGATGAAACGTGGTCAGCGTATTGCTTACATCTATGGGATGGTTATAAGCCTATTACAATTATAAAAAATAAAAATTCAGATCTCAACCGTATCTATTTACCAAGGTTAAATCTCCAAATAGTTCGTTAAGAAAGCACAATGGATTCAGTAGAAATGCTAAATCCAAGTTAGAGGTTAATATTGTAAAGCTATTGAACACAAATGTCATGCAAGTCATTCTCAGTGAGAACAACTTTAGTACAGATGATGCGTGAAAATTTTTGGGGGACCAATCCTAGAGGTTTTTAATTTTAATTAAATGTTAGCCTTTTTAAGAGTAACTTCCAAAAATATTATAGTACAAATAATTTTGCACTATCGTAATTTTCAAAAAATTATCTTTTCAATTATATTAACGATTTTATAGTATAAATACATTTTCTATATTTAATGAAGTTTGAAAGAAAATATTTTAATCACATTTTCTAAAATTAAACTTGAGAATTCCGAACGAATATGAAACGAATCAAGAGACACAATAAATAGTTTCTTTCATTACCATTCTGAAAGAACACCAGCTTTACAGTTTTAAAAGAATACACAAATCTAATATATAAAAATGAATATTTGTGTGTAAAATAGAATAATATAAATAGAATAAATACTATTTATGTTTCTCCTTTATATGTCCTTCAATTTTAATGAAAGTATTCATTGCCGACGAAAAAATAAATACCATTCTTAATTAAACAAGAAACTATTTCAGATTCCAAACGATATTTTCCCCAATATTATTTCTTGTTACATTTCTTCGTATTTTATGTACTTAATACATTTCTTCGTATTTTATGTACTTAATACATTTCTTCGTATTTTATGTACTTATTACATTTCTTCGTATTTTATGTACTTACTACATTTCCTCGTATTTTATGTACTTACTACATTTCTTCGTACTTTATGTACTTACTACATTTCTTCGTATTTTATGTACTTACTACATTTCCTCGTATTTTATGTACTTACTACATTTCTTCGTACTTTATGTACTTAC
>JAPMOQ010036426.1:460777-473932 GCA_026543055.1 Argiope trifasciata | reverse complement strand
TCGTACTTTATGTACTTACAACATTTCTTCGTACTTTATGTACTTACTACATTTCTTCGTATTTTATGTACTGTCGTACCGTTCATCCTATTTCGATAAAACATTGCCAAATTATTGATTGATTGCACTTAATATTATTTTTTTCTTCGGCAGCAACGGGCCGGATACCAGCTAGTTTAACTATAAGTTTGAGATGAGATAATCTTAAGCAAGTATGAATCACAGTCAAGACGATTAAAGGGTTAAAATGACAAGCTGCTCTTCATGAAAATCCTTATGTAATTTCTTAACGAGACTTTATCTATGAAATCATATCAAGTCATAAATAATAATTCAAAAATAATGCCTTTATTTTTAATGTTTTATAAATCAAATATGTCAAATTCATATTATCTAAAACCAAGTTAAACAAAATCTAAGATCAAAGATTGCAAGAAAAAAAAATAAAATAAATGTTTCAGTACCGAAACCAGTATTTTTTAAAATTTATAATAGATCTAAAATCTTCAGTATATCAGTTATTTACCTCTTTACGGTCTTTACACAAAATTTCCAGATTTCAATCAAATTTTGTGCAAATTCTTTTGAAAAAAGTTCGTTTGTTCGAATATAAATTAACACGATAACTACCAGACGAAAAGATAGATATATAACGACTTATGTATATGAAATTTTATATGAGATTTTGTGGTTACAAGTGCAATTTTGCAAGAAAAATGTGCCTAAATCACAAATTCAATTTTCGGATACTATTAACTACAAGCCAGGGATTAATCGCCACACAGCATTTATAGGACACGATAGATTCAGTAAAAATTCTAAAATTCACCCCAAAAGTTAATATTTCGTAATTATTGTACGCCAATGCTATATTAGTCGTTCCCTGACATGACAAATTTATAAGCAAGTATACACTGCGTGAAAAAAGTAGCACAGTAGTTTTTTGTAAATTTTCTTTTATATTTTTATCTGGGATAATAAATGTTTTATTTATATTCATGTAAAAATGAAATAGCTACCGCTATTTATAATTAGAAAAATGAGAATATATGATTTACAGTGTGTAAAAAAAGTAAACGGGTACCTGCTAAATTTTTTTTATTAGATGGAATGTGAAAAAGTAGAATAAATATATATATTTTTTAGAACTGCTTTTCTTCAAAAAAACATATTTCTTTAAAATTTTCACCAATGTTTTAATTTCAGAATGCCTAGATGAAGATGCCTAGATTTAATTTCAGAATGCCTATACCCTTAAAAGTGTTTCAAAAGAATCATGTTATTGCTTTTAAAAATGAATGTAAAGGTATTAGAGAGATCCCTCGTATTCTGCACGTCAGCCCTAATAAAAATTTTAACTTTATTAAAAATTCGAACTGAATCGGAATAAGAGAGAAGACTGTATTCTTCAAAAGTTAACACTTAACTGATGAATGACAGCTTGCTCATGAGCTTAAAAATAGTAGTGGAGGTGTTGCAAAAGCTTGAAATCAAGCAGGGCTTATTCAAGTATCCAAGCAAAAAGTATATGACTGCATCCGAAAGTCTAAAAGATAAATTTTTTTTTAAAGCGAAGGCATCATCCACAGTGGTAAAAAATATGTATTATTAACAATTTCTCGCATGTTAAGAATACATGTCATGGACCAAAGAATTGACTTTTGTGATGTTTTCAAATGAAAAATAGTTTAACTTAGATGCTCCGGATGGTTAGCAATACCACTGGCACTGTCTGAAGAATGCAGACTAATATTATTGAACCAGACAGATGGGAGGAGGAATTTTGATGGTCTGTTAAAGTTTGATCTTTCTCAACGGAAAACAGATGGATACAGATGTTCTGAATTCTGGGCTCCTTACTTATTTCTCCAAATTAAGGAGGAGAACAGGGGAGATGATGAATAAGATGAAGAATCAATTCATACTGCCACTGGAGTTAAAAATTCATTCACTGCAAAAAATATGCAGATTTTAGCATGGGCAGCCAATAGACTCATGCTGAACAATAATAGAAAGTGTCTGGGCAATGTTTGTTCGTCGAGTTGACAGGTGGTTTGGTTTAGTTTAGTTATATTAACTACCCGTTGTAAAATAAAATAACATTAGGGCTATTTTGGGACTGACCTCGGAATTTTGAACCACCCTCAGATGACGAGGGTGACACCTGAACTGGTACCCCCTCTCCATACCACACCAGCTAGAGGACATTTGGTCTGACAGATTTAACGTGCTAGAGACGCCCTTATACGACGGTTCTTCGGTGGAATCGAGTCCCGAACTAGAAACCGGTTCTAGAGCCGAGACCTTAACACCAGGCCACTGCGGTCCCATGCACTGTTGGAAAGCAGTTTAAATCGCTCTCTGAGCTTCGAATGGCATTAAATACCTCATGGGACAGCTTTTGTCAAACAGAAATCCAATCTTTGTATGATTCACTTCCAAACAAAACATTCGAAGTCATAAAACCTAATGAAAAGAGCATTCTTTACTAAAATTGGTTCTATTTTGTTCTTTTAATAACTGTTCTTCTACTTTTTTAACATCCTTTCAAATGAAAGAAACCATTTTTATTATCATTTATACTTTATTTTTGAGTATCATGCTAATGATACTAATATTTTTTCGGCAAATGATCTGAAAAATAAATCTTATATAAACAATTGCATTAAAAATTTAAAAAATCCTCATATATTTTTTAAAAAATACAGTGTTTTTCAACTTTTTTTTTTTTTTTTTTTTGCGTAGTGTATTCATTAACGTGTCTCACACTAATATTCCGAATTATTTGTAGCTTGAAGGATTCTTATATAGGATTTCTGGATTCTGCAGGAAGTCTCAGTCGCTCTTGAAGAATACTGTGCGATATCTTGCATTGGAAATTGAGAATACTGTGCGATGTCTTGCATAAGAGATTTATTGAGAGCACTGTGAGATATCTTGCATAAGAGATTGAGAATACTGTGCGATATTTTGAATTATTGAAAGAGTAGAAAAGAATTTGACGTGAATAGATTTTCCTACACCAAAATTAAATGAGATTAAGAAGTATTTGACTAAAAGACTAGCGTTTTTTATAAAGTGAGAAAATTTTGTTCCAAGGTTTTGCCCAAAATTTTAAAGTTTGAAGTCAATATTTGACGGAAAGCGGGGAAGAAAAAAAAAAAAAATGTGACGTTGGCAATTTCGATTTAAGTGTTCGTTACTTTTTTCACCCAATTTTCTCACTTCTGAAGAAATCTTTTTAACCCTCTGATCGCGCAATCTTTTAAAAATCCCTATTTAGATGCGATGATTACAAATAGGTTTCAAAATATTTTTTAAACAAAGCGAACTGTTACTGTATACTTCCCGATAACAATATGATATTATAACCATCGAGAGTAGTTGCCTCAAAACTTTCCCGCTCGTTGTTGTTACTGTTTATTGGCGCAAGAGCCATATCTTGGCTAAACTGCGCCAGACAAATGGTTTAAATCGTTTATACAGCATGTTAAAATTGAGATAAAAAGTAAATTTCTTTTATCACTGTTTTAAAATGTAACATTTGAAATTGATAGTTAAAACAAGAAAAAGGTCAGAGAGATTTAAAAAGGCAATAAAATTTAAATAGAATGATAAAATCCAATGATTTTTAAGAAGCTAAAAATATATTTGTGGGGATTTTCACTCACTAAATCTTGTTGTGTTAATGTTGGTGACGGAAGAGAACAAATTACTGCGACGATGATTAAAAGAGGGCCATTAAATTAAAATGTGCAAAACGGTAAAGTCTGTCGGACATATCGGGTCTTCATTTCCGAACAACAAATGTTTGTGAGTAAAAC
The DNA here is from genome assembly GCA_026543055.1 of Argiope trifasciata. Lineage (NCBI taxonomy): Eukaryota > Metazoa > Arthropoda > Arachnida > Araneae > Araneidae > Argiope > Argiope trifasciata. The sequence continues at coordinate 470,108 of JAPMOQ010036426.1, read as the reverse complement.
GGGTGTGTCCTATGGTCGCTTGCATATTCTATAATAAACTAATCTTGCCAGATAATGCCTTGTATGATATTGTAGTTCAATAGGCAGGAAATATGAACTTTTGGCGAGAATACAGCATTTTTACTGAATCTGTCATGTTATCTTTGGCGAGTTATTTGGCGATTAATCCTTGGCCTGAGATTGATAATATCCAAAAGTCAAATTTGTGTTTTAGAAGCATTTTTTTCAATCGATTGAAACAAAAATCTAACATAAAACTGTACTTGTCACAAAATCCCATACCTAATTTGATATATTTAAGGCACTGCGTTTTTGAAGTACCACTTTTACATTCTTCTGAAAGCACAGACGTACGCACCATCATCCCTTTATTGTATTTGTCTTAAAACTTGACATACACTTAAGGTATCCGATTTCGTTCGAAGGAATTTTTTTTAATCGGAATTTTTAAAAATTAATTAAAACTATGGTTTTTACATGTGTTGTCAATTGTAATACAAAATAATACAAATGCAACAAAATTATTTGAAAATATAATATATTTTGAGAAATAGGAAAATGTGTAGTAAATTTTAATGAAATTGAACCAAAACGGTTAACACTCTACACACAAATGTAATGTAGGAATCCTATTTTTCTTTGCACACAAGTTATAGAATGTAATGACGAAGGAAATGAACCAAAATCTAAGAAACATTTTGTGATGCAAAGAAGTGATGGGTAAAAATATGCATATATATGCATTTTTCCTTAAGTTCGCAGCCTAATTCTTCAAAAAACACCTCTAAAGGAAAATGGATTTCACCAACAATAAAAATTTTGGTTCATTTCATTGCACACATTATTTAAAACACACGCTGAAATATTTATGAGAATACCTCTATTAGTTTTTGAGATGTCATGTTAACGGTGAAGAATTTTTATAAAAATTAAAGGTTTGAGAAAACTGCAGTTAAGGATGAATTTTGACTGGAAAAATATGTTACCCTGGATGATAAGTCAGGCCCACCGTTTCGTTGAAATATCAACTGTTTTGGAAAGAGGAAAGTATGAATAACAAGAAATAACAATTAAAAAACGTTTGCTCACTTAACGTAGTTGGATACCTTAAACTACAAGTGTTAAATACAGTCGAATCCGATTAATTGGACCACCGGATAATCGGAATTATTCGCTTATTTGAACCAAAATTCCGTTTAAACGGACCAAAGAACGTGGCCGGGAAGATGAAAAAGAAGCCACAAGTCACCTGTGTACAGCAGGAAGTCCGAAAGGGAAAAGAACTAGTGGGAGGTGAGCAAGCACTTTGTTTCTTAGAACGGGCAGCTCGGTAGTAAGTTCTTCAAACGTTGACTTGAATTTGATAAGAACTTTTTTTATTGTGCTTCGCATGCTGAGTATCATGCAGATCGTTTCAAAGAATTTGTTTGTAAATTTATTTTTCAATGAATAAAGTTCATAAGCAACAGTAGTTCTTGTTTGTATGTTCACCATACGCGTGTGCCACACAGTAAAGGTCATAATGACATTTTAATATGTTATGTATTGCACGTCTCGTCTTGTAACATAGGGCATGTTCGTGTAATAGGACCAGCCGGTAATTAGGACCAAAATGATCGCGTCCCGATGTGGTCCGATTAACAAGAATCGACTGTATATGTTCCGAATCTTATTAATCTATCTCCCTTCGTATTTTAATTATCGTGTTAATTTATATTTATATAACTTGCCAGAAGAATTTTATCTTAATAGAAATATATCTTACTTAAAATTTGATAGATATATGTAAACTTGGTGTAAACATCATAAACCAAATTCCTGTTGCAGATAGACAGATAGACGCTTTCCTAAAATATCAAAAGCTCAGGGAGATCTATAACGCGGAAATTCGTCAAATTTCAAGTTAAAATTTCTTTTTTACGATTTTATGGTTTTTCTATCTATATCTATACTAATATATAAATGTGAAAGCTTGGATGGATGGATGTTTGTTACTCAATTATGCCAGAATGGCAGGAATAGAGCATAGGCTACTTTTCATTCCGGTTCATTTTTTATTCATTAAAAACTAAATTTGGCGCCAAAAGGCTGCTGAATCCCGCCAAAGATTGGTAAGGCTCCAGTTTTTTTTCCCCAACAGAGTTCAGGTTAGGCTTAATTTTCCCCAACAGAGTTCAGGTTCGGCAAATTATTTCAAAAGATTCTATTTATTTTCTTTGTGTTTAATGTATTTAAAATGCTATTAATCAATCGATCTTTCGGATTCATTTAAATTAAAAGAAAATAGAATAAAGGAAATAAAAAATTCTAATCTGCATTTTGTTACCCCAATTAGAGTAGGAAAGTCAGACGTGTGCGTTACGCCAACTGGCGTAGCTCCCGCGTGATTGTTGACAACTATGTTTTCATTTAAATTAAAAGTCTTAAAATTATGTGTATAATGCTGTTCTAGCTATTTCAATCTCGACCAATAAATAAAATTTATTTGACCTGATTTCAAAGAAATGCGGACTTGATTCGCTGCTTTGTTTCATTTTGGGTATTCAATGTAAATAAATATTTTTTACGTTAGTTGTGTGTTTTTATTAAATTGCATTTATGTTATATATTTTTCGTATATGCTTATACTTTTAAATGTATCACTTTCAGGTGAGGTTTAATTTTTTTTTACTATTTGTCATTAATTGATAGTTTTTCGTGCATATACTTCAAAATTTCCACCCGAACAGTCGCGAGTAATAGCTAGTACTACATGTAAAAGATAGTAAAACTCAGGAATTGTAAGCGATAAAACACACTAAACAGTTATGCACGTAGAATGCTGCTGACTACATGCCAATCCACAGAAATGGCGCTTACGGAAAGGGACACTATGTTAAAAATAAACAACCTTTGACCTTTCCATCCCTGCCGGGATTCGAACCCGGGACCTTTGGATTAGAAGTCCAACGCGCTATCCACTGCGCTACAGGGACCACAGATGGCTCAATTTTATAGTTGATGTATCCAGATAATTTCATAGGTCAATGATCATACTTGTTATAATTTTTCGAATTTTTTTTTAGGAATAAAAAATTGAATGGGCACATTGTTTACTTTCTTAGTAAGATAATAAAACAATTATTAAGATTAATAAAATCAATTCAGAAATGTTAATGTTGTGTACTTTCAATAATAAACTAAACAAAGCTGTATGTCAACCACACTGAATATTATATTTATATTTTAATTATAAAAGAATTTAAGCAAGCAATATAAAATTTTTTTTAATTCAATTTCTAGTTAGGTCAAAAAAGAATTTTTTAATTTATTTGCTTTTAATTAAATAATTATCAAAAAATAATTAAGTATAAAAAAATTATTGATTTTCGTAAAAATTGAACTTGAATTCTTACCTTCATGTGAAAAATACTAATATTCATACACTTTACAGAATCGAGTTACTGCCTGTTGATTTCAATTTTCATTAAAAATGCTAAAAACTCTATTTAAAAAATTAAATATTCATTTAATTTAATGAACGAATTCATATTTGAAAAAAACTTTATTAACATCAAGTGTCATGCACTACAAATTAAAAAAAAATGTATTTAAACTCGAGTGGACGAATAAAAAGTATTCTATTAACGACTGAAAATTTGAATAAGAAATATAAACAAATAAATAAACATTGGGAGAATGTGAACTAATTATAGGAATTGAAAACGGGACCATATGCTCACTTTACAACCCTGATGGTTGCATTGACAAAACCAGATTTTTCGCTGCCATAAGCGATAACTATCTTACCCACGCTGCAAGGTGCCACAAAATGGTCAATTTTCCGGCACATCCCCGGATGTAGTATCAAAAGTCAAAAAATAAGCACTGTTATTTTGTTCCCATACCTTCACCCCCCTACTCCGAACACTGGATCTCGGGGAAACTATATCATGCATCTGTGTGTGAGTATGCAAACATAATTTAGCAGATGCATGGTCAAAGCTTAGTTTAGTTTAGTTATACTTATGTCCCACTTTTAAAAACACTAGGGCTATTTTGCTACGGACCTCGTAATTTCGAACCGCTATCAGGTGGCGAGGACGACACCTAGCTGGCATCTCCCTCTCCAAACTTCCACACCAGGACGTTTGGCCCCGACGGATTTAATATGCACCAGGCCCGCTTACACAGTGGCTCTTCGGCGGTATTGGGCTTTGAACCGAGATCTTACCACTTGGCCACAGCGGAACAATTGGTATGGGGCTATGCCCGTGTTTCGCATTAGTAATCCCAGAGCTTGACGACAAACTTGGCGACTATTTGGCGACAAAATGGATAATACCCGAACTCCAAGAATTTTCCCGATGCGTCTGTTAGGAATGCTCTGGGATCACTAATGCGACACACGGGTAACCGTCCAATACAAATTACTGTAAATCTTTTTTTCTTACGATGATACTACTGACCTACCGTCACGAGAAAAACCGCTGTCAGATGGCGAGGATGATACCTGAGCTGGCACCTCCCTTTTCACCACACCAGTGGAAAGACGTTTGCCCTGGCGGATTTAACTTGCAACAGACCCCCTTACACGATGGCTTTATGGTGGAATCGGGTCTCAAACTGAAACCCTACGACTCACGAGTCGAGACCTTACAGCCAGGCCCCCACGACCTCAATGCATGGTCGAAGAGAAGAAATTTTTGAAATCTTTATTTCATCCTTTTCGATTTATTTCACCCGAGAGACATAATTTGTACAAGGGAAAAGCGATGATAAGAATCGTCTGTTTACATCGTGATGCAAGAGAAAAAGACAGATTTTTTTCCTTTAGTGATTTTATTACGAAATTTCGATAGGGATTTTGTTGATAAGAGTCGAATAATGGAAATCTTTGGTATCTTTTTAGTACAGGGCGCCAAAAATACTTATCTCTTCTTTCGTTGCACGAAAAATAAAGAAAAAATAATTTTTTTTCCAGGGCATGTTGGAAATAACTAAATAAAAAAAAAGATGGATTAGTATCAAGAAATAAAAAAAAAATTAGAAAAAAGTAGAATGGACTAACTTAAGGTTAAAAACAAACAAAAATAAATAAATGAAAATAAATAAAATAAAATAAAAAATAAACATACATATGAATTTTTAATGCACAGCTTTTCATTGCAATTTCTAAAAAAATCACTTTGCTGAAAATATACGATACGATTTTGAGTCTTATAATAAAAATATCCTTTTTGTGAGATAATAAAAACTCCTTGAAACTCCTTCAATATCTATTTAGTCATATGTTATCAGTCTGACAGAAAAACATCATTTTCTTACATGAGTCGTATTTCGAGTGACAATTCCCAACATAAAAAAAGCGATGGTTTTAGAACACCGCAAAATTCATCGAATTCTAAAAAATTTTTTCTAGCTGCAGTGAAAAACCAGTTTTAAAAAATCACTTGACTATTAACATGGGTCAATATTTAAAAAACAATGGGGTGTTTTTTTTTTTTTTTTTTTTTCATCTCAAAGTCAGACGAGCTCCAAACATTATTTCGAATTCATTTTTTTTTTGTTTTCGAAAATCGATTTAAACTGGCTTGGAATTAACACGTGATTGTTGTATTGCACAATAATCATCTTTTAAAAAAACGAATTGGTTTTTCTAAAAACCTTCACGCCCTCCCTCCCCCCCTTAAAATCATTCGAGTCTCAAAAAAAATTTTTTTTTTCTCGCTAGGAAAATTGAAAATTAAAAAATATACTTGCATAATTTCTTACGACCGGGCCATTTATTAGCCAAATAGAGGAATCGGGTACAAGGCGGACATTTGGGGCGAGTTGTAATTTTTTGTTGGAGACAATTAGACAAATGTGACAACCTTCTTTACCATTTTCTAATAAACCATAAAAGCGAAAAATTAATGCCTCAAATGCGAGAAATTGCCAATTCTGCCCGTGCATTTTAGGGCTCCAAAACGCCTCATCCAAAACATCATCATGTTCTCATACGATAACAAAAACATGGAGGAGTTTTGAGCTGTTAGACCGAAGCATCACAGCATAATGATGTTTTGCAGTTTATATTATTAAAAAGTTTGCAATGAGAAGCTACATCAAAAGAAACAGTGCAAAGCACATGTAAGAAGAAAATACTGTTGAAAGAAACAAAAAATACTGAAAGAAACAAAAAAGGCTAAAAAGAAACAGAAAATACTGTTGTCAAGATCAGAAACAGAAAATATTGTTGTCAAGAATGTCTCAAAACTTAAAGACATAAGTTATTAAAATTAGAAACCTAAATTTATAACCTGTGTTAATTGCTGGGTGACCTTTGAGTTTTTGAAAATGTTTGAATTATTTATAAAAGTGTCCCACTTAGGATTCTTTCTGCTTTGCGAAATGAATGTCGATGGACAATTTCTATTTATTGTCTTTATAAATGAAATTTTATATTTTGTTTCCTTTTTTTGTGTTGTTCATTTTTTGAAACACCAGCGGGTGACCGAGCTCCGCTCGGATTAAACAGGTATCGAAGCTAACTCGAAGATTTAAATCTTCAATTGTGATTTATCAAAACAATACATGCCATAAAAAAATTTGTGAAACCATTGGTGAAAAGATAACCGGTTAAACCTCGGCTTTTCATCGTCCACCAGCGATGTCATGTCTTGATGTTCCATTGGAAATCCCCATCTGCACTGGTCTCTTCCATGTTTGCTGACCATGCACGGAGCGCTTGGGTTAATATCACCACACGGGTTATGGATCATCCATTTCGAGATCAGTTCCTTGAGTTCCGGATCATCTTCTGGAAACTTTATTAGTTCGCCATATTGGCTATAGATGGCAGCACGTTACCGCTTGAAAATTTAAGTAGCCATTATGGCGAACTAATAAAGTTTGAAAATATCCTATCTGTAACTCCGAACTGCTCGACGTAGCGCTTCAAAACCGGCGCCAATCGATTCCTCGTGGCCAAAAACCCCAGACCCCCAAGTTTACCGGAGTTTATTAATTCTGGGGCGATTTTCGACTTGACAACCATTCCTCGTATTATAGTATTAGATTTGTTTTGAATGTTATCCTATTTTTTCATTTTTTTTTAAATATTCATGACGCTTTCTTTTTATATAGATGACACAAAATTTTGCCGACGTCCTGGCATAGGGGAAGCACGTCGTTCTCATGTACTGGGTTCAAGTTCCGCTTCGGGTAAGGTCTGCTCTTCATCTGTTCTATTTGTGAGATATGTGAATCTGCCCCCCTGTAAAAAGGGGTTTTGCAAGCGAATGTGAAGCGTAAGTAACCAAGACGTACTCTTGGCCCTAGTTGGTTCAACTAAAAGAAGAGTTGCATCCTTGACTTCGCTGAGTTCATCAGCACTGAGTTCAAAAATCGCTGACTTCATCAGCGAGCTTGTTCCTGGCAAGTGCCATTGGAAATAACAACAAAAAACACAATTTTGGTAGATGCATTGTCCAGAAGACGACACTTTTAGAATAAAATGCTTTAAGGCAGGCAGTGATTTTTGATGCAGGCCTGGAAGGCACTGATTTTTACATGAGAACGAAAAGAGGAACATGCAATGGGCTGTATAAACTAAATTCAGTGGTAGGATCCATATCAGCTTTCTTGACCGAATTTGATAAAGAAAGCAGAACCATTCTATTAGACGAAAAGTGTCCAAAATGCATATTCATTTTTCTTCATCATATGACGACATTAAATGCACAAATATCGTTTTGAGAGTATAAGTAAATCAGTTTGAGAGTTTTCAAGTCGAGTTAAATTAGTTCAGTTTAGTTTAGTTAATATTAACGTCCCGTTGTAAAGTAAGATTAGGGATACTTTGGGTTTAGTTTAGTTTAGTTATATTAACATCCCGTTTAAAGCAACACGAGGGCTAATTTGGGACGGACCTCGTAATTTTGAACCACGGTCAGATGACGAGGACGACACCTGAAGTGGCACCCCCCTCTCCACACCACACCACACCAGCGGGAGGACGTTTGGCCTGACAGATTTAACGTGCAAGAGACCCCCTCACACGACGGATCTTCGGTGGAATCCAGTCTCGAACCTGAAACCCTCCGGATCCGAAGCCGAGACCTTACCACCAGGCCACCGCGGCCCTAGGGATACTTTGGGACGGACCCTCGTCATTTTGAACCACGGTCAGATGAAGAGGACGACACCTAAACATGCACCCCCCTCTTCACACCACCACCACACCAGCGGAAGGACGTTTTGCCTGACACATTTAAGACCGCCTCATACGACGGTTCTTCGGTGGAATCGAATCTTGAACATGAAACCCGAAGCCGAGACCTTACCACCAGGCCACCGCGGTCCTCTTGACCGAGAGTCTCTGGGTGCAAGGCATATGTCCTGGTTAGGTAGTCAACCAAACGCGGAACCTCCAGTGTTTAGTTTCCAAGCATGCTTGGTGCTCAATTTATCGACCTACTGAAGTGATGAAAGGCTGAGTCGACCTTGCCCAGTCCGAAGATCGAACCGTTTGTACACCATATTGTATAATTAAAAACTGAGGCTTAGAGAATAGATCTGAACTAAACCAGCAATTTTATAATACTGTTGTACAGAAAAGGATCAAATTAAGCAGAGAATATTTCAAACTTTTCAAAATATTTATTTCATTACTAAATATGAAATGTAAAATCATATTGAGATCTAAGAATGGCATACATAATACAATTCAAAACAATTAACTCTGAATATTTTATAACTCGGACTCATGCCAATGATATTATAATACTGTTCTACAGCAAATGATCAAAGTAATCACGAGATATTTCAAACTTTTCAAAATATTTATTTCATTACTAAATATTGAATGCAAAATCATATTGTCACGTAGATAGAACTCAAGAAGTAGAGTTAAATTAATTTATTAAATCAACTCTGAACTAAATATACACTGTGATTGAGAGATCATCAGCTTTTATACAAGTAGGGAAAGTTCCAGAATACCTTTCTGGAGACAGTAAGAAAAGTCCAGAGCCCTTATCTGGTAAATGAAAGAAAGGTCCAGAATTTTCTGGAACCCTAAATAAAGGGAAAATACTCAAACAAATTTTAAGTCTACACTGATTCGAACACATGATCTCCTGACTATGAGTATAGCGGCATAACCATTCAGCTATGCAGACTAAGCAAGCTTCATTTCAATGCGGCAATATTGCGTTCTCCTTTCTAAGAATGGCATACATAATACAATTCAAAACTATTAACTCTGAATATTTTATATCTCGGATCCATACCACTGACATTCTAATACTGTTCTACAACAAATTATCAAAGTACTTACGGAATACAAACTTTTCAAAATATTTAT
>JAPMOQ010036426.1:428467-439761 GCA_026543055.1 Argiope trifasciata | reverse complement strand
TAGAGTCAAAAATCTTCTATTTTAGAGGTTTATCAAACGATTAACTAAAAACTGCGCAGATAGTTTAAGAAACTTCTTATCTAATTCTTGTACAAAAAAAAGCTGCATTTCTATCAATTCTTTAAATATTGAATTCGACTGACAAATAACTCAAAATTTTCATTATTATTATTATTACGTTGAGAAGCCCTAAATTGTTTTAAAATATTTCTAAATGAATAGAGATTTTACTGTCTAGTTTGCGAACTATAAAACAAATTGATACATTATCATATCAAATTTGTACGAAAAACATGCGTTTAGAGGCTAAATTTATGTTTTTTTTTCTTCAAAAAATTCTATCAAAGATAAGAATTGGAGGAAATAGCATTTGAAGATGTAAAATGGCTCTAAAACCTATGAAAAAGTAAAATTTAGTGTAGTTTACCAAAAAATAGAATTTGAAACAAAATTCTAATGATTTTATAAAGAAACCAGTTCAAACATTAATTTTATTAAATAATAAAAAATCCTTATTTCTCAAAAAATCGACTTTTTAATGAAGTCGCCTATCATAAGCTTATCTAAACGAAGAAAGTAGAAGCTGTGAGAGTCGAAAAAAAGATGTAAATTTATAGTAAAAAAATATTGATTTTCATTGAATGAGTTCTTATACCACTCTACTAAACGGTTTTTTTAAAAATATTTTTTTAATTTATTTATTTTATTGTATGTGTAGTATAGAAAAAGTATAGTAAACGTCAAAAATTCAGACTTGAGATTTTGTCGAACCTCCATGCTTTATACCTCCTTGAAATGGTAAAACACTTTTTTGGAAAACAAACACATTTGGTCTTCGCATCAAATTTATAGATTTCTATTACATCTATACTTATAATAAAACTCAATGTGTGTGTGTGTGTGCGTGTGTGTGTGTGTTGGCGCTCTACAGGCCAGACCGTTGGACCTACAGCTACCAAATTTGGTACATGTATACCTTGGAGGTCGGGAATGTGCACCTCGGAGCCCTTTTTTTGAATTTTTAATTAGAATTAGAATTAATTAAAATTTAAGCGAAATTTCGACGTTTTTCCGCTATAACTTCCGAAATTATTATCGGACAAACATGATTTTAACATAATTTTAAAGATAAAAAAATTAGCTTTCTAATCGTATCAGTGTTTTAATGTATAACTCAAGCTTCTATTTTCAACGAATTTTTAAAGAAATATTTTAACCATGTTTTTTTTAGCACGTGACTGGATAAAATAAAATAAAGCAATGCCGAAAGTTCAAATAAAAAAAAACTATCATCGCAAATCAAATCTAAAGAAATACAACTTTCAGCACGTGACTGGATAAAATAACATAAATATAAAAAGTGATATCTTCTATAAAAATAAATGCCAGGCAAAGGATTCTAAGAAATCGTTTGCAATATTTATATCATTAATTCCATAAATCTTCTTTATTTACGGTAAACCTGATTGAATTTAGACAGGATATGCGTTGAAATCCCGACTTAATGGCATATTTCTATAATCGTTTGCAATATCTGTATCATTAATTCAATATTTTTTCCCTTTTTCGCTTTCTTTAAAAAACATATTTAACATTTTGGCAATATCACCGAAAAAAACATTTTTAATATTTTGGAAGCATAATCGATAAATTATTAGAGCATTAAACTCAAAAAGTTTTTCCGAATAAAGTTACCGACTCTTTAACTACTAATAACTGACTCTTTTAACTTAATCTATTTCTTAAATTTTGGCTAAAAAATATATGATTTAATTGAAAATTTTAGAACGCATTACTCATGGCGAACCAGCTGGTCGCCAAAGGCGGCTAGTTTTGAATAAAATCAGTTCAGAGGAAGTCTGTCTGTCTGATTGTTCGACTATAAATTAACAAAATAGTTACAAAATGAAGAGTGCTCGATGGATAAAATTCATTTGGCTTTAGTATCTAAAGAGTAAAAGTATATCGAATTTTGTGCCAAATCCGACACGGGGTGGACCGTCTGTCTGTCTGTATTTTAAGAAACATAAAAACGCTATAACTCAAAAATGCAGTGATTTAAGTTTATAATAGGATTTTGTGACAAGCGTACCTTTAAACAAGTTGACTGCCAACTACGAGGTAACATCTAATTAGATAGATGGTCCCGATATAAGGGAGGGTAGTGACAGTGGTTATTAACCGTATGTCATGGATTGATCGTTAAATAATTCACTAATGGTGACACAATAGATCCAATATAATGCTAAATTTACTCCAAAAAATATTTTATAATTATTGTACACCAGTGACATTCGAGGTATTCTTTGGTATAGCACCTTTATTAGAAAATGTGCGAGAACGTTTTGGGGAGGCCACTCCGGCTGGTTAAAAAGCTTTTCAAACAGATAAGAAGATACAAGTTTATTCTTCATTGAATTTATAATCTAACACGCAATAAAATTAATTTTTATAAATTTGAATTTAAACTCGAAGAAAAGAATCAGCTTTAAAAAGTTACTAACATTTTTGTAGAACACAAACTGTTCGTCTACTTTCGATGATTTTTCCAAAAGCGAATAATGGTTTCATAACCATTTATAGAGCCTTTGTAACAGTTTGAAATGATACGTTTTTCTTCTATTTTAAATTACTCTTATCGTTCATGATAAAAATAATCGTAGTTTTGAAAATCAAATTAAATGTTCAAATTTTTTAATGTGCATTTAAAGTATTTTACAAGATTCGAAATTTTTTTCAAAAATACGAATAATGATTTATATCGCATTTTTTTTAATAATATAAGGATAAAATGATGAATAAAAGAGAAATTATTTAAATATAAATGTAACTTTTAAAGAAAAAGCATATTTTGTTGTAAAATTTAGTATTTGTTTATTAAAACTAGGAATTGTTGTAAGTTTTTCATTTTTCTTTGTGACATATATTAGATTACAACTAATTATTATCTAAGAAGAATTATATTCAAAAATAAAATTTTTGTATTTAACATGTGAAATTATCTATGAAGTTTCAGAATTTTTTTCAATAATATTTACATTAAACAATCCTAAATCCAGTTCTAAAGCATTCAATATCAAATCCATAGTTATTGCATTCTAATGTGACAAGTTGTATAAGTTATTAAGTTATAAGTTGCACGTGACATAAATTATTGCATTCATAGTGACATAACGATCTCTAATCATAAATTTCATTGAGATATTTTGATTATTTTTTGAGAAATGGCAATACTCGCGCTGTAGAATTATATAAAAACTCATTCTTCAAAAAGTACATTGAAAGTTTTTAAACACTCATAAATGGGCATCATTTACATGTCAATAGTTTGCTACAACTTGGCTTCTAATTGATATAAAGATAAAATAAAGTTATTACTGGAAATATTTTATTTTAAACATAATTTTTTTGTTAAATATTACAGTTATTATTTAAAGTTATATATAATATTTTTTTATGTAAAAATTATATTCAAAAGTAAAGCTTTTGTGTTTAATATATAAAATTTTTTACGAAATGTTTGATTTTTTTCAACAATATTTACAATCTTAAATCCATTTCTGGAGAATTTAACATCAAATCCATAAATATTGCATTCTACATGAGGATCACTAATTATAAATTCCATTGAGATATCTTGTTTATTTTTTGAGATATGATGATACTTGCTCTGTAGAATTATATAAAAACTCTTTCTTCAAAAAGTGCATTGAAAATCTTTAAACTCTTATAAATGAGCATCATTTACATGTCAATAGTTTGCTACAACTTGACTTCTAATTGACATAAAGATAAAATAAAGTTATTATTTAAAATATTTTATTTTATACGCAACATTTTTTGTTAAATATTACGTTTATTATTGAAAGTTATACGTAATATTTTTTTAAACTGAAAAAAAAATGTGAACTTTTATCCAAATTTGTATAGTTGATCATTAATGAAAAGGAATTTCATAGAATTTTAAAGGGTGTTCAAAATCTAATATTTTTCTTTTATTGCTTCTTTTTGGAATGCCAAAGAGCATTCTTGTTTATGTAAGGTAAAATAGTAAATAAAAACATGGTAATGGAGGGGGAAAAAAAAAAAGAAGAAAAGCATGGAAATGCATTTCAGAAGTGTTGAAGAAAACCTAAATCACTGGTTAAAAATCGCCATTAAAAAAACTGTTAACGTCTGTCTTTACGCAATCTTTACTTCATCCGGCTATAAAAGTGATGTTAATGGGATCCATTTTTACGCAACATTTCTTTCCCTGCCAATAAATACATTGAAAAGAACATAGAATAAAAACATGGGAAGAAATGCACAGATAAAAACCCTCCGTAACTAACGCCCCATTTGAAGGAACTACTGCCGATAAATTTTAATCCTACCAAAAACTTAACCTGTGGTCCTCTTCAGCTTGTTAGCAAAATAATTCCAGTACAGCACTCAGCTGGAGGGAGAACGGTTCCTTTCAAGCCTTTTATTTATTTATTTTCTTTACATCTATTAAAACGCAGAGCTACAAGAACACCTGGTGACCTTGACAAAACTCTTTTCTATTTTTTGTGCGAACGTCGTATTTACGACAAAAAAAATACCTCTTTTTTTACGACATTTAATGGGCAAAAGTAGAAAAAAAATATAAAAAGAAGTGAAAAGGGAGAAAAAAATCTCCGAATCCAGACACCAAATGTCCTGCCAGCAGCAAGCGTATACTATCACAATAGTCCAATAAATATGCTGTGCCGCCAATTAGAGCAACGTCGCCACTAAATCACCGCCAAGAGAACAATTCCGAGGATTTTTTGGCGGAAAGCTTCGCCTCCGCCTCCTGCGATTACTAATGGCGCAAAAGAGCAACAAATGACAAGAAAAAAATAGAATGCAGATAATAAATAAAAGAGGAAATGGCGTAAAATGCTACGCTCCATACAAGGAGGAGGATTGGCATTATCAACTCTTTACTACATATAAACCCATCCGAAGACTAGTACATGTTGCCTGACAATTATAGATGAATAAATTCCGCGTGATGGCGCTACGGGCATTCCTGAACCGCCATGACAGTAGCTTTGATATTTTTTATTTTATTTTGTTTTCTTTTCTTTTATTCTGCGTCTTTTCTTATTCGTATTATTTTTTCCTCATCCTTCCGCGGTGGCATAAATTAGTAGCTATTCTTTTAATACGAACAGATTTACTACAGATAAGTTCAGGAATTTCCATTATATCGCGTTGGAAGCGTTACATCAGAGTTGCAATAAAATAGCAGACGATATGAATATAGTGTCAATGCATTCGTTGCCGAATTGCGCAAAAAAAAGGAATAAAGGAAATATAAATAATTCACTCAAAAGTTCAGATGCCGCTATTAAATATTTATAGATAAGTAAAAAGATCAAAAGTCAAAGAATATAATAAATTTATATGCAATAAAAAATTAAATTTGAAATATATTTAATAAAAATATATATTTTAAAATATTTTTATTTTTGTTCTAATATACATTTTTAAAATTGTAATTATCTTCCATTTTTTTATTATTTTATATTTCATTACTGAATCGTTCACTCAGCGATGCTTGAGTTTGAGTCTTATATACTGAAAATATAATTTAAATAGTTAATTTTTTTAACTATTAATAGTTAAATTCTAAAAAAAAACTAATATTTATTTCTGATATACATGCTTAATCAAACTAACATGCTAATGCTATACATGCTATACATGCTATTTAAAATTTTCAAACATATCTTTTGGTATTCTTCCAGAATTCTACTAATGCATTCTGACAACAGCTCTTAATACTTCTTATTTTTCAATTATAAAAAATAGCGTTACAAACTGTGTATAAAATTAGTTTGGGATTTTTTTTCAGATTTTAAAAACACTTTTATTAGTATTCTAAAATATACAGTATTTTAAACTGCAATTTCAAATATAAATAGCGCATTGCCAAGAAATGCAAAATGTTTTTATTTTTACAAGCGAAAAATTGATTTAATTTAAAGTAAAAATAAAGTACAATCAACGAAAAACTTCTAATCTGAAAAATTTCAGAAGCATTTTAAATGAGCATACTCAGATTCTTGCCTCAAAAAATTGAGAGGACACCTATGAAATTTTCTCAATACCTAGCATAAAAATAAAATGTCACCACTAAGTGTCATGTCTTTTGACTTTTATAATGACCACTAAACGTCTTTGTACCGATTTGAACAAGTTTTGGAGAAATCTGAAGATAATTTACGCCATTTTTCTTGCAACATTTGTTTTAAGTGGGTTTTGTTTCAAATTTTGTTTTTTGAACCACTTTCTCGCGTACGGCCCATAATTAATGGTAATATTCAATGGCAATGATGTAGGGGTACTATGTTGGTGTGTATAACTGCTGTTTATAACAAAAAATATACCATATTTTGACGTTATGTACATTCTGCTTGAGGTCGTTGTACAGCTGAAAAATGGAATTACCATCTAAACCCAAAATTTTAATACTTTTCTTAAGATTGTTGCAACCATATGGTTCATCCAATTTACAGCAGACTTTTTTTAAATCATAAGTAAAAATTTAAGTGCTGAAATTGCGCGAAATGCTATTACAAAACCTGTATATTAAAATCGCATTATTAGAGATAAACCATTCATCAACTTACAAATTCAAATAAAGCACTTAAAGTATGCAAAAAACTCATAATTGAAGACCATTAACTTTTGATAGAAAGTTCTATTTAGTAATGAAAGAAAACTTACTATTTTCGGCAATGACAGCCATCATACTGTATGGAGAAAGCTTAATACTGTTTTGAAAAAAGAAAAAAAAAAAAAAATTGCGTCCTACATGGTGGTGACTCCGTCATGATTTGAGGTTGCATGGCTTTATCCAGGTTGGGAAATTTCATTCTTATTGATGTTATTATAAACCATATGGTTTGTTTGGATATAATTCGAAGCAATCTAAAGGAAATTGTTCAAAATTTGGGTTTAGATCGAAATTCCATTTTTTCCAGACAGAGTGCACGTAACGTCTTTTTCATTAATAACAGCAGTTACTCATACCAACATAGTACCTCGACATTAATGCCATTGAATATTACCATATATTATGGGCCATACTCGAGAAAGTGGTTCAAAAACACAAAATTAGAAACAAAACCCATTTAAAACAAATGTTGCAAGAAAAATGGTATGAAATATCTTCAGATTTCTCCAAAACTTGCTCAAATCGGTACAAAGTCGTTTAGTGGCCATTATAAAAGTCAAAAGACATAAAACTTAGCAGTAACACTTTATTTTTATGTGACATATTGCAAAAAATTCATAGGTATACTCTTAATTTTTTGAGGCAAAAATTTGAGTATGTTAATTTTAAATGCTTCCGAAATTTTTTCGTTTAGAAGTTTTTCGTTGATTGTCTTTATTTTTACTTTAAATCAAAACAATTTTCTTATGTAAAAAGAAAAACATGTTTGCACTTCTCGGTAATATGGTATTCATATTGGAAGCCGGATTTATCAAGTAAAAGTAAGGTGTACTCTCAATTTTTTTTGTGTCACTGCATATTATTAAAAAAAAATTTAATTAATAGTTGTTCCTGATATATGTGCATAATCATCTTTTAATCATTTCTTGTTGTATTCTTTTAGAATTCTGCTAACGCATTCTGGAAGTAATTTTTATTACTTCATACTCTTCAGTAATAAAAAAAGTAATGTATTTACAAATTGTGTATAAAATTAGTTTTAGAATTTTTATCGAATGAAATAAACAAATTGTATGGAAACGATAACTGAAAAACAAATTTCTTGAATTTTAATATGGCGCTTAAATAGTTTTTATACTATTATATTTTCAGAAAATGTAGCAGAAAAATGCCAAAATTCTATTTAATTTTCAAAGAATTGAACTTTTTATTCTTTTTGGTGTTTTGAAAATTCTTTTCAATTGCATTATTACTTACTTACTACTCCGTATAAGTTCAAGTACAAATGAACGTAGAATAATTCAAAGTCTTGCCTAGCAACAAAATATCTATGTTTCCTTATTTCAATATCATCTACATCTACTCAAAAGATAAAATTTGAAAAAAAAATCAATACAAATTAACACAAAAAGTATAATGAAGCTGGTATCATTAAAAAGTTAAAAAAGAAAAAAATCTGTACATTTCTAATTAATTAAATATTTAATTAATTGCTCTTTTAACAGTTGATATATATTTTTTTGGTCTTAAATAATAAGTACTCAAATTTTGATTGAATTCATCTAGTTGCTTCTGATGAGCTATAAAAACTCCTATACACACACACACACACACACACACACACACACACACACACACACACACACACACACACACACACACACACACACACACATATATATATATTCTCAAGATAACGTCATAATGACTTTTATTTTATTATAATATTATAGAAGTTATGGAATCTATACATCTTTTTTTTTTGTTATGTAAGAAGATGATGTTTTGATTAGAGGCTTTTGAAGCTTGAAATCGCGTAAGCAACGAATAAAGAATAAATGACAATTTTCAACATCGTCTTTTAATCGTATAATTTTTTTTAACCTGTTTTGATCAGTATTATTATTAGGTATGTTTCTTTGAAAGTAGATCCGTTTTTAAAAGGCTGAATCTGTTTTTACCAGTATTGCTTAATTATTATGAATACTCCTTTGACAATAGATGCATTTTTAAAAGATTTACATAGAACTATGACATCATAACTGTTATTTTCGTAGAATGTAATTTTTTTGGTGGAAATTAAATACTATAATTTTTGTGACATGTTCAAAAAATTTCACTGGCTTGTAATAACAATTTCAATAAAAGTTCTCTTTTCCCCAGTGAGGAAATATCACTTCAATTCATTGTTTAATAGAGAAACTTTGAAGCATTTGATTCCTGTTTTAAGATTAATTCATTATAAAACTGTTTTATGATCTCAGAAATTAGAAAGTAGCAGTATGTGTTTACAAAAATATTGGTTTTATAGAAATCCGATATAAATTAATTTGCTTTAAATGTTTGTTGGTAAATAGTTTATCATTTGGAAATCGCATTGCGACGGCAATGCTCTTCATTCAGCTTTCAATATTCCATTATTCGTTGCAATTTTTTTTTTTTTTTTTGTCAGAACATGTGTTTTGGCTTGGGGTATTTAAAACTCAAAATCGCGTAGGCAATGAAAGAGGCAAAAATGGCACTTTTTATTTTCAAATTTTAATTTCTTGGCAAAAAGTTTTGTTGCTCTCATCAATCTCGAAGGAAAAAACAAACAAACATCGTACTTTTTAAAAGTTGACGCATGCGCATTATTATAATTACTTGGTCAAAAAATTATCACATAACTTAAGTTGTTTGATAGGGGATTTCATTTATTTCCCTTCTTTCTACAATATGAAGGTCCCCGTATGATATAAAAATTTAAATGAGTATATCGGTTAACCACTTATGATGTTTGGAAAACATTAAAACCTAGTAATTTCGAGATTCCAGTGCATATTTTTTACTAAATAGTAAATTTTACAAAATACCATTTTTGAGCTATCGCGCTCAAAGGCAAATGCTTTGTTTTTTCGTATACAAATTTTTGTATACAAAAAAAAACTCAACAAAAACATTAGGTACGCTTGCCTTTGAGCGCGATAGCTCAAATACGGCATTGAATGAGATGGATTAATATGTGATATACAATCTTTAAATTTGCTTCAAGCTTTGGACGAAATTCGTTTAATAGAAAATCGACTACCCATTTACCTCTACGAGTATGCTAAATCAGAAGTAGCTATATGAGTGAAGTTTGGATGTAAGATTTTATCACCAGATTTAAAGATTATATCAAATTTTTAATTAACTCAATCAAAAAGTTGAGAAATGTCAATCTATCTATATCTGTGTATTCTAGCTCAGTTTCACAAAAAGACAACTAGATAGTTATGTGAAAATCGATGTGCCGTTTTCGCTAACAAAATTTTACAAGGAGTTACAGTTAAAGTGTGCTTGCAGAAATCATATTTATTCTCAAGCTGTCAAAATAACAATTTTAATTTGACTTTTTAATATACTTACTTACTTTCTTTTTCCTTTTTTTTTCCCCCTTCTTTCGTTCACATTTGTTTCAAAGTTAAGAAATTAATACTGAGAAATTCTGATCGTTTTTAAACGAATATCATAAGATTATATCACTCAACAGCAACAACAAAAAAGACGAAGAAGAATTTATCGTCTGCTTTTTAAACATATATTAAAAAATGACTGCTGTTTGTAATTAGTTTTCTTTCAATAAAAAACAGATAATAATGTTTCATGATTAGAATTTAAAAAAAAATGTGTATTGAATTTTAAATTGTATTAAGAAAATTATATTCATTTTTTAAAAAACTTTATTGGAATAAAGAAATTATTTTTCTCATTATAAAATATTTTATTTAATAGCTTTAGATTAGAATTTTTTTTATTAAAGCTGTGATTGTATTCTCTTTCTCTCACTTAAAAAAAACACTTAGATGATATTGGGATAACACTACAGAGCGAGGAAATTTCATGTAATTCTGTCTTCAAAAGAAAAAAGCGCGGGAAATGGTCTTGGATTATCTTTCTACAAGATAGAATCGACAAGTGTTAGAATTTCTTCCTTTTGCTAATTTTTAATTTTCATTAGAAAATTATAGAATATTGATGGTAATTAATTAAAAAAAGTAAGGTTTCCAGATATTGTGGGTAAAACTCTTTTGAAAAGCAATTAAAACAACTTTCGTCTTTAAATATTTTAAGACCTGGTATTTTTCATTAGAATAAACTACTTTTTTGAATTATTTTATCCATTTAAAAAAGATATTGTAGCTACTGAATGAATAAATTCAGAGATGGATAATTCCACTCAACTCGGAAATTTGTGCGTGGTATTATTTAGCATAAAAAAAACTTTGCCTAATTTATTATGGGTATTTAGTAAATTTTAAAGATATTTTGAAATTATATGCGATATATTTAAACTGGATTTTCTGACAATTTCTTTTATCTATAAGAAAATATTGAACGATTGGGTTCTTGTATCTTGAAAAAAATATCCAATCAAACAAAAATAAACAATGAAACAAAATAATGAACATGAACAAAAAATAAACCATAATTTAAATAACAATCAAAAATTATCTTGGTAAAATTTTCTCGCATATCTCTTATAAAGGTATTATCTCAAAGAATACATAGCATAGCATCGGGCTACAATTATTACGAAATATTAACCTTGGATGTGAATTGTTGTTATGGCTTATCCCACCTG
>JAPMOQ010036426.1:410297-423467 GCA_026543055.1 Argiope trifasciata | reverse complement strand
GAAAGAGGAGGGAATAAAATAACAAAATTGGAAAGGAAAAAAAATCGTTCGGATAGAACGTTAAGAAGGGGTGTAGCTCCCGAAAATGGGTCGAGCAGACGAAATGGTACGGAAACCCACTTGCAGACGACCTCATTCCGGGATGTGATTTTCAATGTCAGCTGCAGGAACTAAACTCATCTCTAGCGAGCAAACGATTTCGGGGTGGGGGTGGAGGAGAGGGGAAAAGAATGTCTCGAGATGGCACGCGCCTGAAGGGATGGGGTGTACCCAAACGATTTTTTTCACGCGATGATGTATATTTCGTCTTCATTGACCGAAAAAAATTGCAGGGAAATTTTCTTATAGCGTGTGCCTCTTCGATCTTATCATTATGCAGATGCAAAGGGTGGTATGGTGTGGAGAAAGATAATCCATGCATATGACTTCCTTTTAGATTTTATTAATGCTTGTTTTCACTAATGTTACGGCTTTAAGCAAATGAGAATATGGAATTTTTTTGTTTACGCTTTTGTGTGTGTGTGTGCGCGATGTATCGTGAAACGCGCAATCTATTTCCATTCTTATATTTATCTTTGGATTTTCAACTGGAACGACAACATTCTACATTCATTGCATTTTAAAAATAAATTAAACTTTGACAAATAGGTTTTAAAAAATACTAAGAACGTTACATAATATTTGTGATATCTCAAGGAATTTCTGTTTAATGAATTAATAAAAACAATTAGAGTCATGTAATGAGAAAAGAAAAGATAATTTCGATTTTCAAGAGCTTTATTATATTTTTAGGCATCCAACAAGAATTTTGTTGTTGTTGTATGGGAACTTAAGGCACTTCACCAGTTCGCTGACGAACTAGCGCGATTTAAGCCAAATGCGTAGTATCTTCTCAAGGAAAGGCCTCTGAGCACCCAAAGGCTAAAATTTGGCTAATAGATTTTAAAAAATACAAAGGATGTTTTATAATATTTGTGATATCTAATGGAATTTCTGTTTAATGAATTAATAAACACAATCAGAGTCATATAATGAGAAAAGAAACGACAATTTCGATTTTCAAGAGCAATAATGTATTTTTAGGCACCCAACAAGCATTTTGTTGCAGTTGCTGTTGTTGCACGGTAACTGTGAAGAAACATATTATTGTAAAGAAACGATAATTTCGATTTTCAAGAGCATTATCATATTTTTAGGCATCCAACAAGCATTTTGTTGTTGTATGGGAACTGTGAAGAATCGATAATTTTGATTTTTAAAAGCAATATTATGTTTTTAGGCATCCAACAAGCATTTTGTTGTTGTTGCTGTTGTTGTATGAGAAATGAAGGCACTTTACAAGCCGAATGATGAACTATCACGATTTAAGTCAAATACGAGGTATCTTCTGAAGCAAATGCCTCTGATCACCCAAAGACAGAAGTCTGACTTCTAGATATTAAGAAGATGACACATAGGGTGAAATGAAAAAATCAATTTTTGATTTTTAATTTGGAATAGCGCGAAAAAATTGCCTTTCGGTATAGATAAGATAAAAAAAAAATTTATAAAAAAATATTAAAGTTTAAACTTTTGACAACTTTTTAAGGAATTTTGAGCGCCTCTATTATGAAATAGAAAGCTTTAATTAGGCATTGTCATATGAATAAAAGCATAAAAACAGTCTTACTATTGCACTGTCTTGACACTGAGTCGTCATCGGAGTGGTTGTTATTGAAGTAAGGCGGATATTTGTTTGAGTCCGATGACAAGGACAGAGCTGGTTTCAAATCATTTGAGTTGCTGTTCCCCCTCCGTCCATTGTGTAACTGTTTAACGTAACTAATTTGTTACTTCGTGCTTATCTGCTTTCCTGTGGGTAAAAATGGCTCAGTCTAAATTAGTGAAGACAAAACAAGTATCGCAGTTTTCTATTTTGGGGAAATTTAGAAATTTGCTAGAAGTTGAACATACTACTGACGAATTTAATGCTATTGTTATATTAGATATCACCTCAAAATTTCTTCAGAGAAGGATCTTTTTGTAAGCAAAATGTGTGACACTTCAATTCCCATACTAGAGCAAACATGGTCAACAGCTTCTATTCCCGTCGCTTTTAGCAAAAGAATTTCACAAATGATAAAATCTTATTCCGCGAAGGAATTTATTCAAGTCTAAAAGCAGAAAATGCTCAGATAGGTTTAATTTCAACATCACAGAAGTTACAGAAAAAGCTAGACGTTTGATATTGCTCTCTTGCATATAAAAAAAGGGCTGGTTATGGAATAAAAGGTTCTTAACGTTCAATGCTCTAACATGAATTGATTAGGTAATATTGATTATTGCTACCACAAGCGCTTGGAGGAAGAAAGAGTCAAAAACGGAAGAGGTTTAATCAAGGACGGCCAAAAACTGCTTGTGCATGATAAATGATTACTGGTGACAATGAACCCTGAAGAACAATACGGTTTTTTACAAAAAGATGCAAACCAACCAGATCCATCAAATAGAGAAGACGAGATAAAAATACTAAAATTCTCTGTGGTTTAATATTAAATTAAAACTTTATATAGCAGGCATCTGAAGCTGAATCAAATAGTATAGGGGACTCGATTATCGACTTTCTCTATCCACATGCAAGCAGTGGGAAGAGCTGTGAAACTAGTGACCGAATCAACTCAAAATATATGTGGTTCAGTCGCAAGAGAAAGGTACTCAAGAGCAAAAATTAACACAGGTGAATATGCCAAAATTTATTTTAAAAAACGGTTCAATGTGGTTCAACGGTTCAAGAAGAAACACATTTTGCATCTATAACATTTGTAAATATTGTGAATACAGAAGTAAGAAACGCACAATTGGGCATAAATATACTTTTTCATTATTAAATTTTGTAATTAATATTTTTTTTCTCATTTGTGAAGTTTATAAATGTACTTAAAATTATCTTTCAAAATATTTTATGAACGAAAAATTCATAAAAATATTTTATCTAACTTTAGAATTAAAAAAAAAAGTTTTTTTTTTTTTATTTAAAATTTTTTTCGGCACTTAAAAATATGTTGTACTGCAACCAGAATTTTATAAATTTCTTTTTAAACCTTAAAGTAAAATTTTTCCTACTGTTGCCAAATTAAAATCTAAGAAAAAATTTAAAGGCCTTTTAAAAATATTCATTTTTTCAATTTTTTTAATCCGATTTTACGCTTTTTACAATACTTTAAGATAATGTGATATTGCAACCAAATTTTTGAAAACCTTTTGGACCTGAAAGACAGCTTTTTCACACCATTACCGTACTAAAATCTTTATAAAAAAAAAAAAAATCGTTTCTTCCTAAAGTACACTCGTTTGCCTAAACCCCTATTTACAGGGGTGGAGGATCCTTTTAAACACCTCACAGATAGAATACAGCTATATTAGAAGCAAAACTCGAACCTTGGACGCTCAGATCACGGGATGACGCTCCAACAAGCATTTTACATTACAGAATGAAAGGAAAAAACTTGTAGTGTTTAGAAATGAGCAAATTATTACTCTCTAGCATACGGTTAATAATATCTGAAAATAGAATCTGTGTTTTCAGACACTTTTTTTCCCAATCAGTTGAAACGAAAACTTCGCTCAAAACTACACTTGTAACAATAAAATTCCATACCAAATTATGGTGTGCCGCCATATCAGCTACTACTACAGCAAGTATTAATATCCCTGTCAGTGATTTGAAAAAACACATAACTTTTCTCTATCTCTCAAAATGGCAGATGCAGTAGGATCTGTTAACAGAAAACAAACTTCATAGAGTTAAACCTTGGGTTGAACTTTGGCCATGTCTTCCAAATAGAAAAGCAGACACAATCTTAACCCGTTTGCGCATAGGTCATACTAGAATCACCTATTGCCATCTACTTTTTGGAGAAGAGGTACTAATGTGCACTCAATGCAATTGCATCATGACAGTTTACTCTATTCTCATTGAATGTCCAAATTTTGGTAATCAAAGCTAGTCTTTTTGCTTTTTTGAAATCAATAGGTTTTTATCTCCGTATTTATATATTCTTCATGTTTTTAAAATGTTTTTACATTGCTTTTTATAGCTGAAATTATAAATTTTAATCCTAAAACAAATACAGTTTGGCGTAGCGTAGTCAATGCGATGGCTGTTGTGCCAATAAAATCCAAAAACTCCAAACCAAATTAGGGTCTTTGAGTCTCGAGTTCACATGTTTCTGAAAGTGAAGACAACACACCGCCCAACTCCTTGTTGGATTCACTTCAGTTGATGGGTATCTACTCTATTAATGACTAGCTGTCTTTGGCGACCAGCTGGTTCGCCATGAGTAATGCGTTCTAAAATTTCCAATTAAATCACATATTCATTAGCCAAAATTTAAGAAATAGTTTAAGTTAAAAGATTCAGTTATTAGTAGTTAAAGAGTCGGTAACTTTATTCGGAAAAACCTTTTGAGTTTAATGCTCTAATAATTTATCAATTATGCTTCCAAAATATTAAAAATGTTTTTTTCGGTGATATTGCCAAAATGTTAAAATGTTTTTTTAAAAAAGCGAAAAAGGGAAAAAATTATTGAATTAATGATACAGATATTGCAAACGATTATAGAAATATGCCATTAAGTCGGGATTTCAATGCATATCCTGTCTAAATTCAATCAGGTTTACTGTAAATAAAGATAATTTATGGAATTAATGATATAAATATTGCAAACGATTTCTTAGAATCCTTTGCCTTGCATTTATTTTTATAGAAGATATCACATTTTATATTTATGTTATTTTATCCAGTTACGAGCTGAAAGTTGTATTTCTTAAGATTTGATTTGCGATGATAGGTTTTTTTTTTATTTGAACTTCCGGCATTGTTTTATTTTATTTTATCCAGTCACGTGCTAAAAAAAACATGGTTAAAATATTTCTTTAAAAATTCGTTAAAAATAGAAGCTTGTGTTATACATTAAAACACTGATACCAATAGAAAGCTAATTTTTTAAAATCTTTAAATTGATGTTAAAATCATGTTTGTCCGATAATAATTTCGGAAGTTATAGAGGAAAAACGTCGAAATTCCACTTAAATTTTAATTAATTCAAATTCTAATTAAAAATTCAAAAAAAGGGCTCCGAGGTGCACATTCCCGACCTCCAAGGTATACATGTACCAAATTTGGTAGCTGTAGGTCCAACGGTCTGGCCTGTAGAGCGCCAACACACACACACACACATTGAGCTTTATTATAAGTATAGATTAATCTGTCAATTAAATTTGTTTTCGTTTTCTAATTATCGTGTTAACATATACCAGCGGGTGCCCGAGCTCCGCTCGGAGAAAACAGGTATCGAAGCTAACTCGAAGATTTAAATTTTCAATTGTGATTTATCAAAACAATACATGCCATAAGAAAATTTGTGAAACCATTGGTGAAAAGATAACTGGTTAAAGTGCACCATTGTAAACTATTCTAAACAAAGTTAGAGTTTGGAAAGGGAACTATTATATACAAAGCTAAAGATTGAAGTGTGTTGAAGTTCAATATTTTTAACAAATTTATTTAGAAAAACCAAACATATATACATACATAAGAAACGTATTATAAACCTATAACAGCATAAACATAAAACTTTATTAGTTCGTCATATTGGCTATAGATGGCAGCACGTTACCGCTTGAAAATTTAAGTAGCCATTATGGCGAACTAATAAAGTTTGAAAATATCCTATCTGTAACTCCGAACTGCTCGACCGTAGCGCTTCAAAACCGGCGCCAATCGATTCCTCGTGGCCAAAAACCCCAGACCCCCAAGTTTACCGGAGTTTACTAATTCTGGGGCGATTTTCGACTTGGCAACCATTCCTCGTATTATAGTATTAGATTAGAACAGATGTACTTTCTTTAAGGTATCCGACTACGTTGAAAACACTGGTTGTAGACCAAATTGGCGAATTTTTTAAAAATATTGTTATTTCTTGTAGTTTAGACTTTCCTTTTTCCAAAACAGTTTATCTTTTCTAAGAAAAGGAAGGCCTGACTTATCATCAAGGGGTACTTTTAGCAAACCATATTTTTCAGCTAAAAGTTGTCTTTAACTTCAATTTTGATTTTCATAAAAATTATCCATCGTTAGCATGCTATCCCAAAAACTAATAGAGGTATTTACTTACGAATTTCAGCATGTGTTTTAAATACTATGGGCAACGAAATGAACCCTAAGTTTTATTGTTGGTGAAATTCGTTTTCATTTATAGGTGTTTTGAGAAAAATTAAATTGTGAATTTATGGATAAAATGCAAATTCATGTACATTTTTACCCATAACTCCTTTGCATCTGAAAATTAATTTTGGTTCATTTCATTCACTATTGTATTCCATAGCTTGTGTACAAAGGAAAATAGGCTTGCTGCATTGCGATTTTGCTTAGATTGTTAACCGTTTTGGTTAAATTTTATTATAATTTACTACATAATTTCAAAATATATTATATTTTCAAATAATTTTTTGTTTTTATAGTGTTTATAATCGACAATACAACTAAAAGTCATAAAAAGGTTCTATAAAATCCAATTTTTCGAAAATTGTCCTTCGAACATAGTCGGATACCTTAAACAGATTTTGCTCAAAATACAATAGAAATTTGTAAATTTAGTGAAAAGACCATATACCAAATTTCATCTGTCTAGGTGAAAACATTTTTGAATCATCTTAGACACATACAGACAAACATTTTCCAAAAACGTGTTCGAACTTAAGGACGTCTAAAACATTCAGATTCCTCGAAATCAGTAATTCGAACTTTGTGACGATTACTATACTACATATGAGAGAAAGTAATTATGTGAAACATATGCTACCAGTTTACATAAAGTATGATATTTATGTAAACTGATTATTTTGTAAAATTACTTTACTTACTTTATTTTTTTTTAACTTTTGCATTTACTTTATTTTTTAAAAAAAACTTTTGTACTTACGTTATTTTCTGCATGGAATTAATAAAATGCTTTTGAAATTGAAACATTATCTTTAGAGATGAGTTATTGGTTATTGAGAGATGAAACATTTCTAAAAGCGTTATTGGTATTTTTCAATATTTTCAGAAAAGGAAAAAACAAACAAAAAAAAGAAACATGTAAACACAGTTACTCAAAAACTCTATAACCTAAATATATCAAATTTCGTAGAGGATTTAAGGACAAAAAGGATAGTTTTTTTTCAATACTGGTAATTTTGTTTCAGTGCCGGTTAAGAAAATGTATCTAAAACACAAATCAGAGTTTTCAAATACTATTAAGCACAAGCCAATGGATTAATCACTGAAATATTTGGCGAAGGATCAAACGATAAGTTCATGAAAAATGCTATACTCACGCCAAAGGTTAATATTTCGTAATTACTGCACGCAAATGCCATACTGTGTGTAGGATCAGTCAGCTTTAAGTCATCTTGTCGGAACTGTAAGCAACATAAGACTTTCCCCTCGAACTTCTAAAATTAAATATTGTTACGAGCTTGTAATTTTGCTTTCCCGCACACATAGTGTAATCTTAAGAAAGAAAGATTTGCGGTACTTTGTATTGGACGGTGCCCGTGTGTCGTTTTAATGATCCCAGAACATTCCTAAAGGTGGACTCTTACGAGGCTAACTATTGTGCGCAATCGTTGCCTCTCTACAGTTGTCCCTGTATTGTCCTCGTATGAACAGTTGAGACAAAGCCGTTGGGACAATGACCAACGGTTGTCCCGACGGAACAAACATTTGTCATTGTCCTGTTGTGCTCACGTGATTTTCCGGAAGTAGGCGTGATCTTCTATTGCGCGCAATAGTTAACCTCGTGTGAACCCACCTTAATGGACGGATAGGGAAAATTCTCTGAGTTTCGGGTATTAACCATTTTGTCGCCAAATTTGTTGCCAAGCTCTGGGATCACTAACGTGCACCGTTCAATACAAATTGGGCCGCGGTGGCCTGGATATAAGGTCATGGCTTCTAAACCAAAGATTAGCAAGTTCGAGGCCCGATTTCACCGAAGAACTGCCGTGTAAGCGGGCCTAGTGCACGTTAAATCCTTCGGGGCCAAATGTCCTCCCGCTGGTGTGGTGTGGAAATTTTGAGAGGGGGGTAGCAACTCAGGTGTCGTTCTCGTCATCTGACTGCGGATCAAAATGACGAGGTCCGTCCCATTAGCCCTAATGTTGTATCAAAACGGGATGCTACTGTAACTAAATTAAACCAATACAAATTACTGTAAATCTTTCTTTCTTACAATGATATTGCATATGCGGGAAGGCAAAATTACAGGTTTGTGACAGTATTTTTTCTTGTTTTCTATTTATTCATCATATAAGAGATGCTTCAACAAATTGAAATAGGAAAACGGTGTACTTTCAAGGAATAATTTCTCTGACTTAAGGAATTTAAACTGAAAAGTTATTTAAAATATAATAATAAACCAATGACAGTGGCTCTCTTTCAAACTTCCTCGCACATTCTCCAGTAAATCTTATTTCTCTATTCCCGCCAAAAATTCTGAACTTTGCGGAAGTCGAAAATTTTATGCACAGTATTGGTGAACCATAGTTACGAAATGTACATTTTTTGTCTGAAATGTAGCGCTTTTATTCAATCTATAGCGAGGTTATGTATTTTGGATACAGTTTTCTGGCCGATTGACAGCAAAAATATGACAGCAAATTTCAGTTATAGTCACAACATAAAATACAAAAGTTTATTGATTTCAGCCATAGTGTTTACATGATTGCGATTGACGATCAACGGTATCACTCATATGGTTTAAAATACGATATTTATCTATATTTTAGTGTACTAAATTTTGTCTATTTAGTTCTTTTTTTTTTTTTTTTTTTTTTGCAGCTATCGAATTTATTTGTATTCGAATAAACAGACAAATACGAATTTTATCCAAAATTTGTCAGAAATCTACAAATATGATCGTAATTTCATATCCAGAATTTCATCTATTATAGCTTAAAAGTTTTTTGTATGATTGTATTCACAGACAGACATAATGGTAAAAATGTGTTTTTCAAACTCGGCGATAGTTTAATTTAGTTATATTAACGTCTCTTTGTAAAGCAACACTAGGACTATTTTGGGACGGACCTCGCAATTTTGAACCACGATCTTCAAATTCGGCGGAGAGTGAAACATAGTGATTCAACAAAATTTCAAGTTCAAATTTTTTTTATAATTACAATACCACCATCATATTTCGTATCCTAAAAATAATAAAAAAAAAGCAAGTAATTAATTTTTTAAAAAAATATTCAGTTCCTACTTAGGTTAACAAAGGAAATTTTATTTTAGTTACTTTTTATTAAATAATTACGATTGATATAAACATGTATATACATATGGCAGAATCATAATATTACATGCATCCCAACCTAATAGAAGGCGAATTTCCTTTCTATTAGGTTGAGGAATAAGTTTGTTGCGTTTTTATATTTTCTTTGTTTTGCAACGAATTCTTTTGTTTGTTTGTTTGACAAAGTGTATAGTATTCATCCGATAGAGCTCGTTCTGCTCAACAAAACTGTGCTAATTATCTTTTTGAGTAATTTAATTTTTAATTGCTTTAAAGATTAGAAATTGAATATCCACGAGGTAAAAACCAAGATTTTCGACACCTGCTCTTCTTCGTTTTTCAACCAGGCCAAAAAGCTGCTTAAGTAGCATGGGACATTTGTAACGTATACGGAGAAGGTGTCATAGGCGAGTTTACAGCACGGAAATGGTCAAGCCTGACCTCCATCCAAAGAAGACCATGATCAGCGTTTGGTGGGACTGGAAGGGCATGGTGTACCGGGAAATGCTCGAAAGGAGTGTCACGGTCACCAAGGAACTCTACATAGCCTAGCTACATCGCAAGAAAGAGACTATGCAACTGAAAATACCCCCTCGACAAGGCCAAACCATACTCCTTCATGACAACAACATACCCCATGTTGCACAAATCATCAAAGCCGCACTCCAAGAGCTAGAATGGGAAGTCCTTCAGCATCCACCGTATTCTCCGGACCTTGCGCCGTTGGATTACCATCATTTTTTCGCTCTCCGTTGAACCATGTAAGGGGCGTTACCTTCGACAATAAAGAGGGCCTTAAAAATCAGATCGGGTGATTTTTGGCGGAACGGCATTGGCAAATTGGTCGAGAGTTATGGCGGAGGGCGTAATCAGCAACGGCGAATGCATAATCGATTAATTGGTTGTTATCGCTAATGATTTTCTTTTAATAAAAGCCTTTGATAAAAACGTTACGAACTTATTCCCCAACCCAATATATATGATGTTGGACTATTATTTTTATTTGTTGCTATTTATTCGCTTTTTTTTCTTCTAATTTATGAAGCTGATGTTGGTCTACAATTTCTCATCGCAAAAAATGAACTCCCCTTCTCCACCTTCAAGTGAAAAATACTGAAATCCTTGTATTTTACCGATTGAGCTACTTTGATTAATCTCAAATTCCATTACAGATTGCTAAAAATCTATTTAAAGTATTAAAAGAAATTTTAAAAAAATGAATTAATATTTGGAAAAAAACTATATTAAATCGACTGTCATCCACTAAATGTTTTAAAAAATGTATTTGAATTGCATGCATCAAATTGCATTTCACCCCCTTTCCCCTCTCTTGTGGCTTTCTGAAGTTTTTTGATATATGTTCATTTTGCTTGCAATTCATGAGAAGCTCAGGATTGATGTCAACAGGCAGAAGTGGTCATATAATGGATAAGTTGGCTGACTTATGACCAAATCCATACGGTCACAAGTCGTTGGAACTTGGATTAATACCGCATTAATCTACAATTTAGAAAGTTAAAGGCATAATTTATTTTTTGATGTTCCTCAAACTCCTGACCTTCAGAAACTTTCAAACTTTTAAAATCAAACGATGACGCATGTACACCTCAAAAACAATCCAACTGTAAATTTTGCAAAAAAAAAAATCAAAATAAAGTGAATTAGATTGATTTCTATGACGTAAAAAAATTATACACTAACCACACCCAAATGAAGATTTGGGTCGATGTGTATATACGTCTCAGACAATTAGCTGGTTAATCTATCCGATCTTTCGAACTTCTCTTTTACATAATGCTAAAATATCGTCTATAATTGAAATTTGCATATTGTAAATGGAAATCAAAATTAAATATCTCAAAAACTTTTTCAAAGAATTATTTTGTTTGTCAAAAATATTCATAATTTTTATTTATCGCTCCTGATGTACTTTATGTGACAATATATTCAATCAAAAGAAATCATCAGAAATTTTCAATTTTTCAAAAAGGCTTTGAATACATTAAATGTGAATCGTACAACTTATTTTGATTTTTTTAAAATATTTTTTAGCACTTGTTGAATCTGAAGTAGTGTATGCAGTTTTTTTTTTCCATGTTTCTTATTTTTTTAAATATTTATTTTAAAAGACTTTCCTCGGATAATTTAATGTGTATTATTACTTTTTGCTAAAATTTATAAATATTAAAATTTAAGCTTTACTGCGATTTTTTTAAATTTACAAATTGATGTTTCCACTTGCAGATTTTGTTTTATAGTTTCGCTTGTTCGCGAACTTTAATTCTTGGATAAATAGAATTTTCACTATGATTCCATAAACTTAGAATTAAATCTAAATTTGAATGCATATGCTATTCAATTATTTGAATGTATTTACTATATTTAACTATGATTTCATAAACTTAGAATTAAATGCTATATTTCACTGTGATTCCATAAACTTAGAATTAAATCTAAATTTGAATGTATACGTTATTCAAATATTTTAATGTATTTGTTATTCAAATATTTGAATGTTTATGTTATATTTCACTATAATCCCATAAACTTGTAATTAAATGCCATATTTTACCATGATCTCATAAACTTAGAATTAAATTCTATATCTCACTATGATCCCATAAACTTATAATTAAATGCTATATCACTATGTTCCCATAAACTTAGAATTAAATGCTATATTTCACTATGATCCCATAAACTTAGAATAAAATCTAAATTTGAATGTATATTCTATTCAAATATTTGAATGTATGTATTATATTTCACTATGATCCCATAGAATTAAATGCTATATTTCACTATGAACCCATAAACTTAGAATTAAATTCTATATTTCCCTATAATTCCATAAACTGAGAATTAAATGCTATATTTCACTATGATCCCATAAACTTAGAATTAAATCTAAATTTGAATGTATAAGCTATTCAAATATTTCAATGTATATACTATATTTCACTATGATCCCATAAACTTAGAATTAAATCTAAATTTGAATGTATATGCTATTCAAACGATGATGGCGCCATCTATGATCACTCAACTCAAACTTTAAAGCAACCTTTCGAAGAAGACGTTGCTGAAAGACATCAGTCTCTTCGATCCGCATGAGCACCCACGAAGAAGGCGAGGGGGTGGACAACAATCATTTGAAGGGTGGTCAGGAGCATCAGTAAAAAGCGGGGCGCGAAACAAGGTCAGCGGGCATATGGGCCAAACGAGATAAAAGGGTTGCTCGACAAAAGGAAAGCGACAACGTTCGCTCATTAGAAAAATGTCTTTTCTTTGACCTTCTTTTCCACTTGGGATCACCTTCTTTCCTGTTGCGTGAAATTGGAGTGCATCTATCGATGAGCATCGAAGATTGATATCGATCCAGGGACCTTCAATCGATTTCCTCTTTTGGCGCATCGAAGTTGACCTCGTTAACTGTGTGTTTGGCTAATTAACGGTTCAATGTCGATAAAGATTGACGGTTTAAAAAAGAACTCGTTAGCTGCTAAGATAATGACCAATTAGAATTTCTGTATTTTAAGATCTGCATTACAAACGACTTTTTTTAAAAAATCGTATATCTATAATTAGATTGTAGACTATTAGGTCATTTTGATGTTCCATAGCTCTTCATGGTTAAATTAGGGAAAATTTTGGTGGTAATTACTTTAATTTATAGAATAAAATTGAAATTAAAAATATTGCCATTTTTTTGTATTAATTCCAACCAAATGGACCACAACAAAAATTCGAATTAAAAAATTCGATTTGAGGATCAATATAGCAAACCGAAATTTTTAATAATTAAGTCTGGAATTAATAAATATTTTAAAGACTTGAGAAATACAAAAGATGT
>JAPMOQ010036426.1:351053-382403 GCA_026543055.1 Argiope trifasciata | reverse complement strand
CATTCTCCTAATAATATTCTTTAATTTTATAAATCAGCCAGTTTTAATGATTGATTTAGGAGACTGATTGATGTAACAACTTTTATCTAAAATATTTTGTAAAATATGGCTCACAGAGCAAAGTATGAAGAAATCTAAAACTCATTATTCATCAATGCATTGTTTGACGCAAGCTACATAAAATGTAATTATTTACTTCATTTAGATCAAATTAATAGTATTAAACAATATATATGCCTATTAATAATATTTTACAAATTGGCCATTGGACCGGAATTTGAATGCATATCCTGTATAAATAAAGATAATTTATTGAATTAAGGATTTAAATATTGCAAACGATCATAGAATCCTTTGCCTTGCATTTTTTAGAGAAAATATCACTTTTATATTTATTTTATTTTATCCAGTCACGTGCTGAAAGTTA
Organism: Argiope trifasciata; assembly: GCA_026543055.1. Lineage (NCBI taxonomy): Eukaryota > Metazoa > Arthropoda > Arachnida > Araneae > Araneidae > Argiope > Argiope trifasciata. Next base: position 381,976 of record JAPMOQ010036426.1, on the reverse strand, counting down.
CCCTTCTTTAGATCTAATTTGCAGTAATAGTTGATTTTTTTTAATTTGAACTTCCGTCAAAAGGATGGCAATACGGTGATAAAACCTAATTTTTTCCCTTTGACGTGCTCTTGCAGATTAAATTTTATTGTTTTATCCAAAATATATTGTTGAAAATATGGTTAAAACATTTCTTTAACAATTACTTTAAAATAGAAGTTTATGTTATATGTTAAAACACTGATACCATTAGAAAGCTAGTTTTTTAAATCTTTAAATTGATGTAAAAATCATGTTTGAGCTATAATATTGTCGGAAGTTATAGCGGAAAAATGTTGAAATTTTACTTAATTTTTAATTAATTCAAATTCTAATTTAAAAATTCGAAAAAAGGGCTAAGAGGTGCACATTCCCGACCTCCAAGGTATACATGTACCAAATTTGGTAGCTGGAGATCCCACGGTCTGGCCTGTAGAGCGCCAACACACACATATTGAGTTTTATTATAAGTGTAGATAAAAAATATTTGTTATTTTTTCTTTAAAATCAGTACAAAATTTAAGAAATAATTAAAGTTAAAAGATTCAGTTATTAGAAATTAAAGAGTCAATAACGTTATTCAGAAAAACTTTTTGAGTTTAATGCTCTATAATTTATCGGTTATGCTTCCAAATTATTAAAAATGTTTTTTTCGGTGATGTTGCCAAAATATTAAATAAGTTTTTTTAAAGAAAGCGAAAAAGGGAAAAAATTATCGAATAAATGATTTAGATGTTGCAAACGATTATAGAAACCTTGGCTTTGCATTTATTTTTTAGAAACTATCACATTTTATAATAGAAAAAAATTATTGAATTAATGATAGAGATATTGCAAACGATTATAGAAATATGCCATTAAGTCGGGATTTCAATGCATATCCTGTCTAAATTCAATCAGTTTTACCATAAATAAAGAAGATTTGTTGAATTAATTATTTAGATATTGCAAACGATTATAGAAACCCTTTCCTTGCATTTATTTTATAGAAAATATCACATTTTAGACTTCTTTTATTTTATCCAGTCACGTGCTAAAAGTTGCATTTCTTTATATTTAATTTGCGATTATAGTTTTTTTTTTTAATTTGAACTTCCGTCATTGTTTTCTTTTACTTTATCCAGTCACATGCTAAAAAAATATGTTTAAAATATTTCTTTAAAAATTCGTTAAAAATAGAAGCTTAAGTTATACGTTAAAACACTGACACCATTAAAAAGCTTTTATTCTTTAAATTGATATAAAAATCATGTTTATGCGATAATATTTTCGGAAGTTATAGCGGAAAAACGTCGAACTTTCACTTAAATTTTAACGAATTCAAATTCTAATTAAAAATTCGAAAAAAGGGCTCCGAAGTGCACATTCCCGACCTCCAAGGTATACATGTGCCAAATTTGGTAGCTGTAGGTCCAACGGTCTGGCCTGTAGAGCGCCAACACACACACACACATTGAGCTTTATTATAAGTATAGAAGAAATAAATATAATCTGATTTTATCTATAAATTAGTATTGAGGTTATAATTATTATTTTTCAGCAATTACATACTTTAAGCGACAAACAAGAATTCAAGACTTCTGTTATGTCAGACTTTTAGCCAGAGTGCATTAATTATTTTCAAATGGTGAATTTTATAGAACAACTTTCTTATAAAAGTAGGCTGTTTCTCTTCCTGCCTTCTTTCTTTTGTCAATTATATTTTTTTATGGTATGGTTATGGTAAAAATTCGATTATATGTATATTTATAATGATATTTTCAAATCTTATTAAAATTTAATTAACTTCTCAACGTTCTAAGATATTCTCGTATTTCCTGATCCTATTACACTTTTTCTATCTGATTAATTCAAGAGAGGCTTTATAAAATTACTGAATCAGCTAAAATTCCAGACATTCCCACAGTCCGAGTGAAAGGATAAAATGTTTTTGACTAAAACAATTCTTCTAAAAGATCCCTGTGATACCTTGGCTTGTAAATAACACATGTTGGAAATCCGTATTAAAATCTTTCTGTATATATTCACAGGTATAAAATCTTTATGAGCTTTTCCTCCTTTCGTTTTGTGTCATTCTGTGTGTAAACTCTGGCTCGAAAAACAGGCCTCTGCTAACCATAGTATATATAAAATCAGTTACCTCTTACGAGTCCTTGGGGAAGCACGATTGAGATTTAAACTTAGAGATGGGTCATATGATAAGAAATCACACGCTGTATGATAAAAAAGAACTTTATTATTGAACTTGACGAACATTTGGACAGTTTTATATCGACAAACACTACTACGTGACAGAGTTCCATTTTCTGGAATCGGATAACTCCGTATTAGTTGTTGAATTATGACGCAAGCAGCTGTTGGATGACACTCCAGACACCACACACACACACACAGAGAGAGAGAGAGAGACACCAATTTTGATGTGCTTTATATCGGATGTCATGAACTAAATGCCTTTATTTCTGCCACCATGTCGCGGATACCTAAAGGGAGAGGGCAGACCTGTCGCCGTCCAAGTAATCAGAACGCGCATGAAATTTCTAAGTTTGTCATAAAATACTCTTGGTGTTACTTTAAAACAAGACGTTGATAGAACTTAATATGCTGTCGTTGTCACTCACTTCACAAGCAAGATGACAGAATACTGTGAACGATTTAAGCCGAAAATGAGCGTCTCTTGTTTATTCAGTAGCTCCAACTAGAGTCAAGAGTACGACTTGACAACAACATGTTTCACATTCACTTGCACAAACCCTTTTGACAGGGGGTGGGGCACATTCGTACAATTCACAGATAGAACACAGAAGAACAACCATGCCCGAACCGGGACTCGAACCCGGGACCCAGAAAATATTAATTTTAAATATGGCACGGGAATTTTATAATTATTGATTAATTCGACATTTTATTGAGATGTCACAAAATATTGTGTATTAGATACAGCTTTGAGAATTTAACGAATGTATGCAGTATGTTTGGCATGTATCTCAATACTTTTGGAAATATTTCTGATGTACGAGATTTTTTCTTTCTTTCAGAAAATAAGTCTTTCTTTAAAACTTTTCATCCCTAAATACTTTATCAATTCCCTTTTAAACTTAATATAAATTGAATAAAAAGCTAACAAATCATATTCTACTCCTGAAAATAATGAAATATTTTGTAGGTAAGAGATCACTTACAGAAACCTCAATGTTGAAGAAAATTTAAAAACATGTGGATAACAATCAACGTTAATGAAATTATTCATTACTATGCTTCAAAAAGAACAAATTTAAAGCTAAAGCCAGAACATATTACAGCCATATAATAAAAATTACATAATTCCAGATAAAATACAAATGTTATTACTTCTTTTACGTCATAAATATGCATCTTTACTACTCACTGATAAACTTCTTTTCCTCAAGAGCAATGAAATTCATGGTCATGATAAAATTTTCCTACTTTTATCTATTTAACAGCTTAAAAAATCTTTGAGTAAATGGTGTGACGCCGGTTAACACAAATTCAGATTTCACATTTCAGCATGTTTTACAACTGCAATTATGTTTGAGGAAATATGTTTCTGTAACCCTTATATTTGACTGATGTATACATTTTAAAGCTGTATTGTGAACGAATGCTTGTAAGTTGTTTCTCTATTCGAAGTGTTTAGATGAAACGTCAACATCTAACGGAACTTGACAGCACTGAATTCAAAATTAACATCTTTCCAACCGAACCAATGATTGGTACGTATCAAATTTTTAGCAAATATTATAATAATTTTAAATTTAAATTCATTTTTTAAGTATCTGATGGAATCAATTCCTGTTTAAGGGCCTGGTTAGCCTGGTTGGTAGGGCGTTGGACTCACATATCTTGGATTGCGAGTTCGAACCCCTCTGGCTGAAAACCCTTGTGTGTGGTGGTGATTGGCGAACGTATAAATTTGTCGTGGTCACAAAGTCCTATATGTAGAAAATAACACCATTGGAGTTACTAGTTCTGAGATGATGGGTCCAGGTCTAAATTGCGATCTGTGAATGAAATGTAGAAATGAAGCATACCCCGTAAAAAGGGTTGTGACTCCAGAATATCTAACTCGTACTCTTGGCCCTAGATGGCGCTACTGGAAAAACAAGAGAAGAAAAAATTCGCATTCAATCGCAATGACTCTTTAGTGAGAAGGCTTGTCAAAAAGATGACAAGTATCATGAGAAAAAACAACGCTCCATATTCAAATGTTAAATGCAAGTAAAGTGACCCGCGCCGTGTAGTTAGGCCGATACATGGTTTTGTTATATCAAGTACATGTTAATACTGATACTCAGTAGTACATACAGTAAAAGCTCCTTATTCGCGCTTCCTTCATTTGCGTTTTCCCTATTCGCGGATTAAAAAAATGCGACAAAATTCCTATATTCGCGGATCTAATTAGAACATACATCATAATAAAAGGATTCCAATAGGTATCCAACTCAATATCCTTTGTAAATGCTGTCAAATGGACTAATAAAAAAAGCAAAATAGATCTTATTACAACTTTGTTTAAAGTATGTTGTTAAATGATATCGCCGAAGACTGAAACCGAGTTGGAGGAAATGTTAAATTCACAGCCAATCGAAGCAGAGGCTTCACCAAGCACTGGAAACGTGGCATTTCATTTGAAAAATCTTAGGGACGGTTTAAGAATGTCAAATGATCTTTGCGATTTCTTTATGAACGTCTATGGAACGAAGTCTTGTTTTTAAGAAGCAAATTGCTTGTGCGACGGCTGCGTATCATTCTGAATAGAAGGAGCTTTTAAAAACTGCCAAGCAAGAGAAAATGACAAAATTGCCTAAGCCTTAAGATAATTAATCAAAATGTTCAAAAACTTCAATTAAATTGATTTTTTATATTTGTTTTTTATTTTATTTTGTCACCTAGGAAAGTATCCTCTATAATTCCATATAAATTACCATTCCGTATTCACGGTTTCTGTATTCGAGGCATATTTATGGAACATATACCCCGCGAATAAAGAGTTTTTACTGTAATTGATTTTCTCCTACAGCTTTTGAACCATATCTTTTTCTGTAGGAATGAATCAGGCAGGGTATTGTGTGATTATCGCCAGACTGGTAACTGAAATCTGAAGGAATATCATTCCATTTAGAGATTCCCCTTCTTCAGGGCGGCTTCGATGTCCCGGCAGCCTCTGTATTAGAAATCTCTCAGAGGTCACGGGTAACGATGTGTTTGACGGAGCACCTAGCCCTTCAAGATAGGGGCTTGATCTCCGGTACTGAAATGAATATTTAAGGTCTGGCTTTCAGTAGATGTCGTGATCATCTGCGATGTCGTCTGATGTTGCAACGGTGTCCGAAGGTGAAATGAAGCAGGCGAGAAGAAGGAACAGCAGTCAGTCGTGGTCGGGGGTGAGGGAGAGGCGTCGTCCAATCAGTAGGGCAGGATCCTGGGGCCTAGTCTTGGGAGCCAATCGGAGCAGTTCATCTGGAGTCTTGGGAAAAAAGGTAGCAAAGAGCAAGAAAAGTTCTAAGACAGCTCGGGAAACTGTGAAAGAGTCCGGATCAGGTGTTTGACTAGATGTATCCAATCACAGAGCAGCTACTCGCAGAGTAGGTGATAGTGGAATCAGAATGTTGTCAGGATGATTGAGATAAAGGCAACATGGAGTGGGAATATGCTGTATTATTAAATAGTTGGGCTATTATTATTACCAAGTTAAATATTAAAAAGGGTGTAGTTATAACAGAATATTGCGGGGTCTAGAAATCTCTCAGAGGTCACGATTACACTCGGCCATTTATAAGACGATAATAATAAGCACAGGTCAGAGCATGCGTAGAGAGGCTGATAAATGTTGTTCGATCGATAGCTAGTGATTGTTCCGACAGAACAACAAATCGCTGTATTTTTTTTTTTTTTTACTGCTCATGCGTTTGCAGAAATTGGCAAGAGTTTTTATTATTATTATTATTATTGTAACATCTCGATCTGGTCCGATCAAATAAAGAGTAGCGTTTTAATCAAATTACTTTATTTACCACTTTAATTTACAGAAAAAAATACTATTTATCATCTAGGTTAATTGAAAAGTCCACGTGGAACACCACAAGAATAGTTCCTCGAGATATTTCGGAAAAACTCACGAGAACAGCTAAGCAGCCGTCTAAGTCTCGCACTGGTAAAGGGGTTAGCTCCAGGAATCCACCGAATTCCTCGGGTGGAATCTTTACTCGAACGCTAGGCTTTCACCGATCTTCTCTCGACATCTTCACCAAAAAAACTCCTCGTCTCTCCTCCTTTTCTCTCCAAAACCGTCACCTTTTCTCTCTTCCTTGGACTCCGCATCTCATCCACATTGGAGCATTTAGGCTGCCGATTCTCCAATCGTCGTTCAGCAAAAACTTCAATGGTCTACAGTTGACTGCAGGAGTGTTCGTGGAATGTTCACATTGACATGTTCACAAAATAGGCTGCACATCTGTGTCACAGATACGATTAGTGCTAGGGTAGTCCTTTATCTCGACTCTCTATAAAGGGGCTAGATGTCCATTCTTAGAAGGAGGGTTCTCCACCTGTCCATCTGTAAGCAATTACATTGCCATAAAACGTAGCCATTTAGGAGACCAGTCTGAAATTGGCAATTATGGAGCGTGTGAAAAAAAGAACCAACCATGGTCAGGCCGGAAAAAGCTGAATCGTTACATTATTATTATTATTGGTGTTTAAAAATTGATCACTAATCAGAGATTTATTCCGACATTTTTTGTTCTTTGTTCATTCTGATGCGGGGTTGAGTTTTTTTCTAATTGCCATTTCTTTTCTAAAGTTTTCCAAATTTAGGTAAGTTGACTTTAAAAAAATTTTGTTATCATGGTTTTTTTTTTTTTTTTTTTTTCGTAAAAATCTATTATTTTAATACGATACGCAATGAAAAAGAAAAATTCAGAAAAGCCAAAATGACAATTTATAACCAAGCATGGAATGTTTTAATTTATCTAATGAAATTGTGTCAAACATAAATCAGTCTCTTTCTGTGCTACTGGCGGTATTATAACTTGGCAAAAACTCGGCAAAAATGTAAATAATGCTTGATTTTATTTGTAGAATTTATTTAAACACTGAAGTTGGAGTGCAAGATCTTTTATAAATTGTCTCTTAAAATGCCGTAACTTATTGTTAATTTTTTAAATTGGGGAATTGTGTGTGTAATAAAAGAGAAACGAATATTCAGTTGCAAAATTTTGAAGAAAATGCAGTTGTAATAAAAAGCCGTAATTTAGTTCATTTTAATCTTGGGAAATATATGAGATTAAAAATTAATTTTATTCCTCACATATTATTTCCAGGGATAATCTGAGTCATGACCATTGAAAAGGAATTAGTAGTAGTTTCGCCTGTAAGAATTTCCGTTTAAAGCAAGCGAAAGTGAAAGTCGTTAATTTTTTGACTATAAGTAATTCCTTTTTAAAAGTGAAACTGAATCTAAAATTTAAAAAAAAGAGAAAAGAAAAAATGAAAAATGAAACCTATTTTCTCAAATTTTAAGTTATCATGTGAGACCATTATTATTTTTTAAGTTCTTATTTGTCTTAATTAATTTAAGTCATTAACCAGTTTAAATTGGCATGAAACAATCAAGAGATTTCTCTATCGGTCTCTATGCCTTTCTCTCTCTCTCTCTCTATATATATATATGAAAAAAACATATTTTTTCTAAATATGGACGCATTTGATAGTCTCGTGATTGATTCAAACCGATTTAAACTGTTAATGACTCAAATTAATTAAGACAGTACGTATGAATTCAGAAAATTTATAAGTTGGAAATCAAGTTGTGACTTTAGTAGTCGATAAATCGCCAAATGTGACAACCTTCAGCATTATTTTCTAATAACCTTATTTTAATCAATTGAAATTATTCCTGAACCAACAATCTTTTTCGATTAAAAAGACAATATTTTAACTTATTGGGTTTATTTTTAAAAAAACGTTGCGCCAGTTAAAAATATTACTGTGATTTCCAAGGGAAACACTAGAACAGCAGACGATAAATATTCAAATTCAAATTCAAAAGCTATACAGTGAAAGCCGACTCCAAAATAAAACTACATTATACAGATGATAGATAATGGAAAAACTATACTGTGAAAGTCGACTCCAAAATAAAAATACATTAGCAGACGATGCATAAGGGAAAAATTATACTGAGAAAACCGATTCCAATTTTTTTTTAAGGATAAATCCCCAATTTCTTGTCTACACATTTTGAGGCTTCAAAAACCTCAAGCGAAAACAATATCATGTTGTCACATAATAATAATAATAAACTTGCTGTTGGAAAATAACTTGAGAAATAGTTTAAAACAATTAAAATTACAGCGTTCGTATTTTAGGATACATTAAATTTCTTTTTCATACCAGGTTTACACTCGGGCAGTTTTAATACGGTCATTAGTCAGCGCATACATAGAAAGGAATTGATTTATGTTTGCCACTATTTCATAAGATAAATTCTAACATTCCGTGCTTGGCTATAGATTGCCGTTTTGGCGTCCGTCCCTGGATTTTTCTTTTTCACTGCATATTATGTTAAAATTATGGATATTTACACGAAGAAACATAGCAAAATAAAAAGAAGGTCGACATACTTAAATTTGGAAAACTATAGAAAAGAAGGGGCTAATTAAATGAAAAAAGAACCCAACTTCGCATTAGAGAGAGCAAAAAAAAAAAAAAAGGAAGGAATTAATCTACAATAAGTAATCAGTTTTTTTCACACACACACCCCGAAAAAAAAAACCCTACCAAATACATGCTCAGTAAGAAAAAATACAGAACAGCGGTTTGTAGTTGTCCCGTCGGGATAATTACTTGCCATGGCCTGAACAGAATTTTTCAGCCTTTCTACACATGCGCTGCCTACTTGCCGTCTTATAACTGACCGAACGTAAACCTGGCATAACTCAGAAATTAAAAAATGTTCTCAAGATTGGAATTAAGTGGTATAAACTGACATTTTCAAAAGTACGGAAGAATTTAAATTGCGTAAATATACATAATATGAACTAATCTTTTATTGTGAAAACTCAGGAGCGACACCAATTAAGGAGACAATAAAATATTGATGAATTAAAAAAATGTTTTATGTTTCCCTTACCCCCATTTCAATGGGAAAGAATAGTGATAGAGACTTTCATAATGATTTTCATTAAATATGCGCAAAATGTACCTCTGGTAACATCTTAATAATCCAATAAAAGCTGCTAGACATCAGCGTACGCTTTTGCCGAATGGATAAGTTGAACTTCAAACCCAAACATCGCAGGTTCGATCCTTAGCGGAATTCAACCTGCACATTGCACAATTCTAGTCAATACCTTCGTCACATTGGTGACGCGAGCGTGATATGAACACGCAACCTTCTGATCTGGAGTCAGACACTACCGCCAAATACCTGCATTTTCATAAAAATAGTAATCATATTCATGAAGAATTTAGTTTTCTTTTTTATCGAAAAATAGAAATATATTAAATGCTCTATTTTTCTTACAAATTTAAGTAGATAAGTTATTATCTACTTATACAGTTCACTGGATAATATAACTCCAGATTTACACTCGACCAGTTATAAGACTGCCAGTAGGCAGCGCATGCGTAGAAAGGCTGAAAATACTGTTCGATCCATGGCAAGTAATGTACCGATGGAACAACTGCAAGCCACTGAATCATATTTTTTCTTATGGCCATGCATTTATAGAATTTTGTAGGGGTTTTTTTTCCCGTGGAAAAAATTTATCATTTACTGTAGATTAATTTCTTCAGTTTTTTGCTTTTTCTAATACGAAGATTTTTTTTTTCTCATTTTATTTGCTAATTCTTTTCTACAGTTCACCAAATTTAGGTATATTGATCTTTTTTTAATCATTTTCTTTTGGGTAAATATCCATCATTTCAATTCAATACGCAGTAAAAAAGAAAAATTCAGAGATGCCAAAACTGTAATTTATAGTTAAGCATGGAATGCCTGAATCTATCTTATGAAATTGTGGCAAACGTAAAACAGTCCCTTTCTACGCATGTGTTGCCGTCTTATAACTGGTGGAGTCCGAACCCGGAATAAATTGCAGTACCTCAATCATTATAAAAGAAGTAATATTGCATTATTCATTATCGTTTTTACAAATGACTTCTATTATTAATTTTACTAACTGCATCATTAACATAATCCAGACATATTTACACTTAGTTAATTCTGCAATTATGTCTCTAATTATGATTTATTTCAATATTTAATATTTAATTGCTTTACAGGAATAATCTTAGTGTAAAAACATTACCATTTGAAAATTTTTATAACTCTAAATAATTTTTGTTCATTAATTTTATTTGATTTAATTGTCTATTTTATTTTTAATAATTCGTCCTTTATTATAGAAAAGATAGCGTCCACACAAAATTATAATTGATACCAACGCAATGCACCTACATATAAACATAGTAATGAAATAAAGAAAAGTATCGTGGTATAATATAACTAAAAATCTTTTTAAAAACTTATTAAAGTCATAGAAATTTCTTTGATAGCTAAATTAGTATAATAAATAAAGATAATTTTTAAATTTCAAGATGGCATAAAAATTATTTTCATTCTCTAATATTTTTAGAAATAAATTGTCAAATTTTCACTTGATTTTTAATTAATTAAAATACTTATTTGAATTTTCGTCAAGAATTGCTTAGCTATGCACAGTATATTTTGCAAAATATGTGTGTTACCAATTTGGCAGTTCTAAGTTCAGTAACCTGTCCTGTAGAAAGTCACACTATTTACGCAACGATATATTCATGGTACTGTTTACAGTTTATCAGTTTAAAAGCGTTATCAGATTTGATGCAAGCGGTCAATAAATTATTCTCAAATTAAAGAACAACGATAACAGATTGGTCGCGATTCTAAAAGATCAGTCCCTAAGTGTTAATATATTTTTTTAGATTAGTATTCGAATGAGCTGAAATAGAAAATTTATATAGAAATGTATTATTTTCCAAACAAAATCAAAGAAAAAAAAAAACTTTGAATACTGATTAATATATGGGTCTTTATTTTTTATTTGTTTTCTTTCCACTGGATAGCTGTTAAAAATTATTTAATACAGTGCGATTTTGTGTTAAGTAAAGCTAAATTTATAGTTTTCTTTAAGACCGAATGCACTTCAAAGTGAAAGACGAAAAGAGCTTGGGAAAAAAAAGCACGAATATTTCATAGTTTTTTTAATACTAAACTTGGATAGATTTAAAACCTAATCTTTAAAATAATGATAACCAAACATGGTTATTGCTCTACAATTCTTCTGGCACAAAATACTATTCGATTTTCTCACCATGTCATTCGGTATTCAGCAATAGAACATTGTGGAAATACTGTGAAATATCTTGAACATTTATTGCTAATCGTATAAAAACTTAATATCGTATAAAACTTTTCCGTAACTCCGTGTAGTTTCAAAGAAATATGGAAACTATTTAGGAACGAACTTCGCAGCACATAAACGTGAGGATAATAATCATAGTCCGATTAAACTTATACCTGTAGCAAGACACCATGTGGCGATGGTATTGGCTCGGATTGTGCCAATGTTGAGGTCGAATTGCGCCAAGGATCGAGCCTATGATGTGTGGGTTTGAAGTACCCATTCGTCAAAAGCGATCGCTCGTGTCAAGTGATTGTTACTGGCTTATTAAGATATCAGAACAATCATACAGGATAGTTTTTAGTGAAATTAAATTTCCATTGAAGTTAAAACTGGATCTCTAACGTTAAAATCCCTCCAGTTCCGAAGCTGAAAAGTGATACTTGATATCTTATACTTGATAAATCCGACTTCCAATGTAATTAACGCATTACCGAGAAGTGCAAACATGTTTTTATTTTTACTCATAATGAAGGGTTTATTTTAGAGAAAAATAAAGAAAAATCAAAGAAAAACTTCTTAGAGTTTGAATAAAAAAAACGATAAAAAATTATCGTTAATCATCATGCTCTTGTGCGACTGTCTAAAAGTCAAGAATCCGGATGAAACCGGTTTTCGCCTCATTTTCTTTCTCCTTTCGTATGCTACCACGCTGTCATGGCGATAGAGAATAACACTGTAAAAAATAAATGTATTGTAGTAGTAGAACGAGAATGACGTAAAATTAAACCTTGATGAAATAACTTTGCTTCATGACGCAATAGAGTGTTTGTATGGGTTCATGAGATTATTTTTTCCGAATACTCAGGCAGAGAAGAATTAGATGAATTGGTGAAGTCCGATTTTCTTCGAAGCTAAGAATTTAGTACTTACTCGGTTCACATTTATTGATTTGTACACCTGCACATGACCTTTTGTCCTGAATCATTTGATAATTGGTATGTATTGCTACGTTGTGACAAATTTTACATCATTTCGCCAATTTAACCCATTTGTTTTTATGAAAGGATAAATCAATTCTTATCTTTAAGTCTGATGCAATGCAATATTTTGTTTTGATGGTGTTGCTATACGACGTTTCTTAATGAGTATATTTCAGATACTTTTTAAAAATCTACTCATGATTCGCATTAAAATTTCCGGCTTTTCTGACAGAAAATGCCATAAGAATTAATTTAATGTAATCAAGAAATATATATATGCATAGAATATATTATATGACCTGTTTTCTTGTATAATTTGTATGCATATTCAAAAAGTATTCGATGGTGTGCTATAGTTATAGAATATCTCGTGTATTGTATATATTAATTCATTAAATGTACATAATGTTTTGTATTGGCTGGATTTGAAAGATTAATGACTATAAATGAGGCAAGTGAGAAATACTATAAATCTTACACCAGACCTTTGCAAGGATTATAAAAGAATTAATATATAATCGTGAAAAAATAATATACAATTCATATCTGTCATTTAAATTTGATTTTTGATTATTTGGTTCTTTTTTTTATCCAAACTTATAAAATTAATTATTGTATGCATGTTCTAAGCTATTATACCAATCAAGTTCAAAATAACAATAATTTAGAAAATTCATGTATAAGAAGTGAAATCTGTTACATTCTTGTACATTAGTGGAAGAATATAGCATTTGAACGAATCTTGTTATTGAAATTTTTTTAAGAATATTCCATTGTAATTTTTAGTTAAGTTTGCATTCAATTCATTCATCCAAATTGAAATTCCATGACACCATCCTAACATGCGAACTTGATACAAGACTATACTCTCTTGGAACAAATTCAAAATTTTAAAGTTATAAAATTAGTGTTTTTAGGTTATAAGAAAGGATCTTAATAAATTAAGACTTAGGTCTTAAAGGAATGTAGGTAATTCAAATATAATGAATTATTTAAAATTTCAACTTTTTATTTCCATCACTTTTTTGTTTAATTATAGAATCAGCATATAATAATGTTATTTGATCCATATGATTGAGCTCAAAGTGCTCTTATTTGTCTTTTGTGTGTGTGTGAGCCTCATTAACTTGTGATAGCATGTGCATATTTTGAGAATTATATTCTCAGAAACATTTTTCGTGACAATCTAAATATTGTTTGGTAAAGTAAAAGTTAGGCTTATTAGTAATTGTATTCTAAACACTTAATATCTTAATAAGAATAGATGACAAATTAAAAAGCAGAGGATTTATTACAGTATGCACATACTGATTAGATTTGTTTTTATTAATATTAAAGTCTGTCATTCGCTAAAACTTGGTAAATAAATTCAATCATTGCGTAAAACTTCAAGATTACCCCATTGTTTAAAAATTTAAGATAGTAACATTTATAATTCGTTAAATATTCTTTTATTTATGCAAAACTAACGTCTTTTTCTTCTAAATTAATCTAGTTTCATGGTTGAAACACTATCTGACAAAAAAAAATTATTACTTTTCTGTTGAACGGCTCTATGAAAAAGTTGCCAAATAATTGTTAAACAGAAAAAGTAACAAAATGTAAAATTACATCAAATTTCACATAGTTTACTCTTGGCGACTTGACGCGTTTAATTTGCCTTGGCGATGTCATGCGTTGTATTACAAAAAAGTACAAAAATAATCTTACGAATATTTTTATTTATGCCCTGCTTTTTATCTGCTTTTAAAGCAGATTTACTCCTATTTGGAAAAGATGAAAAACTTTTTAATTTTAGGAAAGATCTAAAAGTCAACAATTCAAATATATGAAGAAAAAACTTTTTTATTATTATATAAATATGCAAACATGTAATTTATATATTTTAAAAACTACTATTAACTGAATTTTCTATAGTTATCACTTTTGTGTTTTAGCAAATAAAAATTGCACCATGGATTCACCGCAAGAAGAAGGAGGAGTTGATATAAATGGCCGTACGAGAAAATTTGGCCTACCTAATTGGATGGTAAATAACATTGAACGCCTGAATTTTGCTACAGATTTTGAACAGTATGCCAGTAGCCCACCTGAGACTGAAGGGTTTTTAGCAGAGTATATGGAAAACCATGACAAAATGGAAACCTATTCAGATAGTAGTCATTCTATGTGTGAGTATTTTTTTTAATTAATGTTTTATTGAAGTGAAGCAATTATATTCAGACTGAATGCTGTGAATAAAGTTAAAAAAAAGCAAAAAAAAAACATTAATACAAAAAGTAGTAATTTCAAAGAAAAAGATAGTAACGGAATAAATAAAATTGCTTTATGTACATTTCAAATTTAGCTTCATCATTACTGTGTTATAAAGTGGTGAACATCTTAATTTTGAATTTAGGTATAGTTATTACTGAACTATCTAACTATATTTCTGTGTAATTTTTTGGATTTTATCAAAATCAATATTGTTAGTTAAGTTACTGAAAACTGTGTATTATGTCTAAAATTCAATAGTTTAACCTCTTGCCATAGCATTTGACATGTCTCCTTCCTCCTTTTACAAAATTAAAGTTATTTTCTATTTAACACATTAATTTTGTAAAATAAAAAAAATTGTAAAAATGAAATTATTTATTTCTTTACTTCACTGAATTACCCACAATATTAATCTAGACATTTATGATGACTTCACTTTGTTTTAATTGAATGTTGAATTACAAAATGTATGATCAACTCGAAAAACCACGCTAAAGTGATATGGTGGGCATTGGAAGGTTGAATATCCATCTCCTGCTAATATCTTGTAAATCCTTTTTTTTTTTTTTTTTTTTTTTAAATTTATTTGTATTCAAAGTATAGATGGAGTATTGTAACCGTTAAAAAAATAATAAAAATCAAACTTGAGATTTTAGTTTATCTTCATGTTTTAAATCTCCTTGAGTTTAGAAAATATCTATCTGTAACAAAGATAACTCAAAATGCTTTGAGTTAGCTGGATGAAATTTCATTTGTGATCTTAACATCAAATTTGTAGATGTGTAGCAAAATCCATTCTGATGAGGTTCTGTCCTTTTCAATATAAGTTTACACTATAATTATAAAAGAAGAGAAATAGATGGATAATATTTAGTGCACATATTTAGTATCTAATGTTGAGATATCTATGAGTGAGATCCAACAGGGGGTTGGCTGTTTGTCAGACTGTACTTTCAGAAACATGTAAATATGATAACTCAAAAACATAATTATCTAAATTTGGTATAAGATTTTATGACTTTCAGTTTTTTAAAATTATATATATAATATCAATCTTAAACCTGAATTTAATTTTCAATGACATGTCAGAGATTAATTGTGAATTGGTTTAAATGAATGTAATAATATTGAATAAAAAAAGTACAATAATTTTTATTTTTAAAATTAATTGTGGATTTCATTTTGAGGGTCATTCTAAAAAGGAATTGTGGGTTGTTATTTTGAAGGTGTGTGCATTCTTCGAATGGATTTTATGAACTTGTAAGGACTTTTATTTCTCATAATGAACTGTAGAAGTTATTTGACTTTAAAAAAATGTATATAGTTTTAGTACTGTGTATTTTTTATAAATTAATCTAAATATTTTTTTTCTAGCTGAGCAAAATAACATGTATGAAAATTCAAGAACCATCTCTGAAAACATGCCATCATCGAATCTTATTATGAATGCCTTAAATGAGCGAGTTTCTCCACAATGTCATTCTCTTTTGACCAATTTCAAGCATGAAGACCTGTATTCCTCACCCGATAGTACACCTTGCGCTACTCCTGAACCTTCACCCGTGATTCGACGCAAATTGAGCATTCCTCAACCCAATGACACCATCCAAACCAATCCTGGCAGATGGTTTTACATGGGAAAATTCAAGAAACCTGATAAGCAGTTTATTCTTGCTAACCGCGATAAAGAAAACCAAAGCAATACTCAGCAAGAAAGAGATGCTATGAGAGATCAGGATAAATTTGCAAAACCTAGTAAACCAGCTATTCAGTTAGTCATTTCTAATTTTGACTTAAATGCTGTGAGTCCAACTTCGTGGTAGTTTCTTCATTTTGCATTTTTTTTTTCAGTCATTGGCACATTTTGCATTGTGTTATTTGGTAAATATATATGTGTCTATTAGCATAATGTGTATCATTTGATGTATTTCATTTACATTTGTATGTTGCAAATGAGCAATATTGTTTTGGGTTTTGAAGTCATATTTTTGGATTTTTGATAAAAAAGAAGAAAAAAGACAGAATTTTTGTCAGATATTTTTCTATTAATAATTTGATAAAATTCTTTTATTGTCTGAGAATATTTTCTTTAAAATTTAATCACACTTGTACCACAATATTTGGCACAAAAAACAATGAAGCTTAAAAGTAATATTGTTATTGACAAATGAAACTTGAAAGTAATATTGCATAATTTTCATTGCAAATTTGATGTATTAACAAGTATCAAAATAGTTTTTTTTTTTTTTTTTTTTTACTTTAAAACTAAGTGTATACTAAGACAAGTAAAAACTTGGGAAATAAATAAAAACATTTGAAATATAAGTTTGTTTTGAAAGATATGCATTGTTAAATTTTTCTGGGAATTAAATATTTAGTTCAATCATTATCATATTGATACATAAAGTTTTACTATCTTCTCCTCAAAGTTGGTCATTTTGAAAATTTTAATTTCCTTTGACTAATTTTCAGATTATATCAGAATATTATTTTGCCTATAAAATTAAGGATTTCATTGTTTTATAGAAAACATTTATCCTCTGTTGTTGCATAAATTTTTAATTCACCTTAGTAGCATAAATTTAATTATGCTTTACTGATTCTTAAACATTTTATTTATTTTTAAAATTTTGCAGTTTGTAGTAAATAATTATAGTGAAATACTTGAATGAAATATGTTAATTAGACAATTTATTTATAAACTATGCATTATTTATTTATATTCTTATAACTGCTTTTGTGATTAGAATTTTAAAAATCACTTATATTCAGTTGCATTACAAAACTAGAATGTCTGTATCTGAGAGCAATAAAAAAGTGTTATATTGTTTTTAAGTGCAATAATTTGGTCTTGACAGAGATGCTATTTTTGTATTATAATGCTGTTTAATGCAAGATTAGAAATCTTTTGAGAAATGTTTTGCGTAATATACAGCAATATCATAAATCATTCATCAGTATTTGTATACATTTGAAAGCAACATATTTTGTTTAATTATTTTTCCATTTCAATTTTTGTAATATTTCATGTAGTATAATAATTAGTTATATTCTTGCTATTAAGTGTGCTATAGTTAAAAAAAAAAAAAGGCTTTTGTAAAAAGAAAATTGTGTGTAAGGTATCAAAATAGAGATTAGCAGCTTTTATTTAATTTCATTTTATAAATTTTTATAAAAGTGGCATCAAAATGTACTGTTCATGATGTTTGCAAATCAGTATTTATTTGCAAAAATGTCAGTAACTCAACAAAATATCAAGAATTTGGTTATTTCAAAGTGCTTTAACATTTTTGAGCAACTTATTCATGTTCGTGCCTGCAATAATATGCATTGACAATTATACAACTTATTGTAGAAATTTTTTATGTCCTTCAGAGAAAAAAAAGCTTCTGAAAATCAACTTTGTGAGCATTAAAATAATATATTGGATATTTTCTAATGGCTTTTTCATAGGCAAACTTAACTATTGTTATACTAAATACTATGAAGAAATAGAATGGCTGCTGAGTAGCAAGTGTGTGCCATAAAAACTGATAAACTATATATACATATTTATTTATTTAGTTAATAAAAGAAATGTTTTTTTTTCAATTTTTTTTCTCTTATATTAGTTCTTTCAGAAGTAACTTTTTTTTTAATAACATTAATCAATACAACTTCTAATAAATTTAACAAATGCAGAAAGAATTCTAGGTTCCTTTCCTATTAAGATGTATGCATGAATTAACTTGGATTTTTACAAAAATAAATAAATCTGCCCTTGAAAAAATTAACTCTAGTGAGTTTAATTAGGAAAAAAAATAAGTATAAAATATTATGTGATTACTATTGTATGTAACTAAACAATTATATTGATTTTCATTTATCTTTTTTGATTTTAATTGTCATATATATAAGTGTAAAGGAATATATATATTCTGTTATTGTAATATCTTATTTCTGAATTTTGATTTCATTTTTCATAATAAAGTAAAGTGAGTAATATCAAGCATTAAAGCATGTTTGTTATTAATATAAAATGCACTAATTTGTATTTTTTAAATTGCATTTTCATTTTGTTCATGTTTTCTTGTAAAATTTGTATGTATTTTTTATTCGTATTCAATGTATATAGTCAGTCATTTATGTGAAATAAAATTGGAGTGATTGTTATTTGTTTGTTATTTACTTTTTCTTGACACTTTAAGATGTTTTTAAGATAAAAATCCTTAAGCTGTACAGATATTGAAGTTCTGAAGAATATTTTGTTATTGATAAAATTTAAAATAAAATGACCTTGAGTTTATCATCATAAAATATTTATTTGTTCTTGATATTTTACCTCCTTGATACTCATAAACTGGTGCACAAATACTTGAAATTTTTTTTTCTTGTTTATTTTTTTTCTATCTGCATGTTATTGATCTCTTTTATCATTATGCTCTCTCATGAATAAATACCAATTACTGAATTTAAAGTATTATAAATGATCAGTTTTTATTTAATTTTTTAAAAATTTTCTTTAAAAAGTATAATTTAAAAAATAGTTTCTCTTGTATTCATTTAATTGTTCTAATTATATCTATAGTATATAATATAGATATAAATTAGGAATTTTAGGTCAAAAGTATTTTCTTATTTTATTTTATTCCTTTCTATTATGAAATTGTTAAGCTTTTAAGAAAAAATGTTCATGTAAAGTTAAGGATTTTTAAATTATTATACATTGCCAACTTAATTAATTAGATTCTTTTTAACTAATTAAGCTATTTATTTCATTAATGTAACACATTAATTTGCATACCAACTGAATTATATAATAAATTGAAGTAAATTATATTGCCACCTTGTACTTGTTCCATTTGAAATTTATATCAATTATTTATTGAAATTGAAGAATTAGTAACCAAACAATAAGCTTTTATAAATTTGTTGCAAATTATTTTGCTTTTTCTAATAATCTATTATGGATTTAAAATCAAATTTATTTCTCTTCGAATTTTCTCCCTGTAAAAAGCTCGAAATACATTATTATTAATAGAATAATTGCCATTATCAATATTAATTTTTTTTGTTAAATGTTTATAATGTATTTTTAAGTATAATTACTTGCATGTTGCATTATCGTTGGGGTATTTAAAAAAGCATTTTTACCAAATTATCATTTTCAACTTTTTCTGTGAGTACAGCTTAATTCTGTATTAGTTTCTTGAATATTGTACAGTTTTTTAGTATCATTTAATTAAAGAGAAATTGAATAGTATTTTATTTTACTATCCACTTTAGGTCACTAGTTGAGGAACCTGGTCTGTTGTTTGAAAAAAAATTGAGAAATTGTAACTTGCTGAATTTTAAATTTTCTTGCATTATTCAATGCATCTTCCTAAATTTTTGCCCTTTCATCTAAAGTTAGAATTTTAACTTGATATAGAAATAACTAATATAAAAATCTTGTATCTAAAATTAAATGTGTTCATTAAAAATATAAGTGTAGAAAGTAGAATCAATGAACATTGAAATTGTGTGTACACAGAATATGTTTCATAAATTTTGCAATACCTGTGAAGATTCTTCTGTAACAAACTTCATTCACATAAGATGGCAGTTTACAAGTCATAAAAACAATAATAAATTTTTGCTCATAATGGAAAGAAAAACAAAGTTTAAATATGGATGCACTTAATTTTTGTAAATCATTACTTGCTTGTGAAGTTGAATTTTTAATTGTTAGTGTAACAAAATTTCAAATATTTATTCAATTCACACTTCAACAAGATACCCACATGGAAGTATAAGCTATATCTCTACTTTTTTTTTTAAAGGATAAAATTTTGTAGCAGTTATGAAAACATTTTGAATTTATTACAGCAAATATATAATCTTGAATTTTTTTAAAAATAGATTAATAAAAAAAATACACAAAAATTGCAAGGCAATAAAATTGGAACCATTGTGATATATATATAAATATATTTGAAGTTGGTAATGGTGAAATCATAAAACTACAATATTTTCAGAAGTTATAATGGGAAAATGACAAAAAAAATTTATTTTATTTTTATTTGTTATGTTAGAGAATATGAAAATGCCCACTTACTTTTCAAAATATATCTATGATAAATTAAATAGTTATAGATCGAATAATCTTCCCTGTAGAATGACAATACATACATATCCTCTTACTTAGTAAAGATGGAACAGACATAATAATAATAAAGCAGAAATGTAAAATTAAATTATCAGATATATAGAAAAAAAACCTCTCGTTTTAAAAAATAATATTAAAATACAATGAAGTTTTGTAGACATAAATAATAAAAAAAGTTAAAATATACTTTTTATTATTGTACATATTAAAAGTAGAATATTTGTTTTACTATTATCAGCTTTTTTATGAGTTTTTCCAAATCATTTTTATAACATTTCATTTTAGGAGTATTTTGTTGAAATCTTTCTGTACATTCTTTCTTTATTTTAGAGTTATAATTACCATATAATCCTAAAAAAAAAATAGTAAATCATTTGTTTAAATTGATGTACATTTTTCATGAAGGGACTTCTTTATTTGCTAACAATTAAATTGCTTGATAATTTTTGCATTATTTTAAAATACTTAAAAAATGCCTAGATGGCTCAATTTGAAGTTGCTTGATGCTGTATTATTTTCTTGAAAGTATACTTATTATTTCTAAATTTTAATTAATTATTTTAATTCTATAAATTTTTAATTATGCTTCATGCATGGTTGAACATTCTGCTTAATACAAGAATAAATTGTTTGTGCTTTTTGTTTTGATTCAGTTGAATCATAATTTTATGCAAACAGTATTATAATTTTTGTTTCATTCAATGCATTATGAAAAGACAGATCTTTTTATTTTGCACCATTTCTAAAATTAATCTACAACTTATTTGGTATTTCCCATATTATTTAACTATCCAAGCAATTAGATTTTTCCATATTTAATGTTTACTTGTAAAGCAGCTTAATCTTGTGTCCATTTAGAAGAAGAAATAGGTTATATTGTTTAGATTACATGTTAGCAATGTATGGTTTACACATTTTAAAAGCTTGTTTATCCAATATCTAAGTTATTAGATTAAAGAGAGAGAGAAAAGGCTAATTGGAGGGTTAAATTATGAAAATTTTCTACAGTTGCAACAATATTCCTAAAATTGCTTCATAAACCATCAATAGTAATCATTCATGTTCTGTAGTAAGAATACTTTTAAATTTATAATTTTGGCACAATTGTATAATTTTAAAGAAATTATTTTTCAATGTAAGTATAACATTCATTTTTATTATTACATACACTAAACAATAAGGTAATCAAGCATTTTCAAACAAAATTTTAGTCTCAATAATATATAATACTTTTAAATGTGGAAATAAATCATTTTCACTTATCATATACCTAAAGATCCAAATTAGTTGACTGAACAAAGCACACCTCTCTCAATCAAAAACAGATAAACTATCTGGAATAATGATTAATATGAATGATGTTCCTTGTTATAAAATTATCAGAGACATATTGATTGAAAATTCATTTTTATTTTATTAATTAAACTTAATGTTACCAAGAAAAATTATTAACTACCTGTAGTTATGGAACTGAGAATCAATTTCAAAATAAAGATTTAACTGTATGAACAATTTTTTTCTTTCAAAACTATTTATTGTATCATAGGAAGTGTATTTTGAAATATAGTGAAGTTGGTACTAAAGTGTCTTCTGCAAGAGTGATAAGTTTTACTTGATATGTAAATACATTACTGCTTCCAATTACAGTTTTAAAACCAGAAGAATTCTACCTTCAGTGTTCTTATATAATTACATAAGCTAGTGTATTTTAAGTATAAACTAGTAAATTACAACATAGAGATCAAATATGGATTTTGTACATCTGTTTAACTATTTGTAACCAAAAACACAACTCAGATTAATTATGTTAATGAGATTTTGATATCAAAACCACTTAACAAATTTAATAAAGTTACATATATATTTATAGGCATATCAAAAAACTGAATGATTAGTTTGATTTTGACAAAAGTTCGACACATATTTACGATTTTTGCATAAATACCATGCATGAAATTTCACCCATCGAGTTTGTTACATTTTAGAATGATCATATTCGTATAGATATAATTTTTAATTCTTGAAGGCTAAAACAGATCAATCAAAATCTTTAGGGCATCTTTTTGATGATTAAAATACTTTCACTTTTAGTATGAGAAATGTAAATATTAATTGATCACATTTACACTTTTAAGTTTAAGAAAATTAATTATTTTCCTGCTTGAAGATAAAAAGCATTTCTATCTACAAGAACGATAGAAATAGATTCATAATTGATGCAATAAGACTTCACAATTTTTCTTTCTAAAGTCTATTTTATGGTTCGTTTACAACCAGAATCCTTATTTCAGGGCAATCATAATTTTATATTTTTTTTATAAAATTGATGATATTCTATTGTTTTTTACTTTATATAACAAGTCAGTATATATTCACATATTATAAATACTTTTCATCTGGTTTCTATAAAACTTCCATCAGATTCTGATTTCAAAGTGTTACCACTTGGTATTAAAAAAAAAATATTTTGATTTATTTTTGAAGTAGTGCAAAGAAATCAAAAGTAAAATCTTTGATATCTTATAACATTAAAAAAATATTTCTTAATGATTTTCAATTATTTTTACATTTTTAAGAAAATAAAAATTAATCCTTAAAAAGTTAAATGATTTAAATAAATAATTTAAAATAACAATGTTAACAATAACCAATAATCAGTTGGTTTATTTAACTAGATTTTTATTCTAAATGAATAATTTCAATTGGTAGATAATTTGTCAAGATAAAAAAAATATTTCAAGATTATATAGCTTTTATATTATACATATAAAAAAAAGAAAAATAATTTCTATTTTTTAGCACACTTATAAAAGCAACTATCATTTAATTTATTGATTCTATATAGAAGAAAATGTTCAGAATTTATATCAAAAAGTTTTATTAATAAATCCTTAAATATACATTCTAAAATAATTCTTAATACATTCCAATAATTTACAAAATTGGTTAAAAGCAATTATTTTACAAAAAAATTATTAAAAATTAGTACAACAATTTCAAATCAGCTTTTGACGATTAAGAACATTCAAGCATAACTTATATAATTAAATATAAGATAAATATTCAACATTTTTCTATTAAATCAACTAATTGTATTAAAATAGTGTTAAAATTAAATGAAAAAAAAAAGCCCTAAAATAATCTGCTATACAGCTTAGATTAAATTGCAAAAATTAAAACAGATAAATATTAATGTTATTATCGCAGTGACCAAAACATATCCCAGATACAATAATTCAATATTTAAACTACACCATCTGCAGCATTCACAATATCTATCCATATCTTCAATGTTTTATTATCATATACTATATCTGGTATAAACTGTGCACTTTGATTCCAC
This sequence comes from Argiope trifasciata, assembly GCA_026543055.1. NCBI lineage: Eukaryota > Metazoa > Arthropoda > Arachnida > Araneae > Araneidae > Argiope > Argiope trifasciata. The sequence goes on along the minus strand of JAPMOQ010036426.1, from coordinate 357,841 downwards.
CATTCTTCCAAGGCTGTCTGTATTGCACTTCTGGAATTTAAACCAATATCTAAGTTTTCCTCACAAGTATTTAAAAAATTTTCCATTTCCAATAGATTATTCATCATATTATCATATCTTCTACATGCATTAAACAATCTTTTTTCATCATATTCCCAATCCTCTATATTACTGGAAGAAATATAATCTTTGAACAGTTTAACATTTTGGCATATTTCCATGATGTTCTTAAATGGAGCTACATCTATTAGACTCCAAAAAGCTTCTGGTACTGATTGATCTAAAGCTTGAGTTCCTTGAAGTAAAGATTTAATAACATCTTTTTTCCTTAAAACATTCCATAAAGCTTCATTTTCAAACTTTAACTCATTTTCTAGCTCTTGGGGAAATTCATGCAAAACTGCTGACATAATCAAAAATAGCTCCTCATTTACATAATTATGGATATCAACATAGCGTTTTACTATGTATTCCAACATAGAAGGAACCGATTTCTGCAGTAAGCACATTGTATCAAAATCATTATAAAATTTATTTTGGATAGCTGTTATATCTTCATTTGATATAATTTCAGTAGCATTTATTTTCTTCAAGCTATTTATTTTTGTTTGCTCATTACATAACATTTCTTCCAAATAAGAAATGCTCTCTCCAAGACTTAAATTTTCAGCTATTTTATAAAGCAACTGGCATTTTGTTTGATATTCAACATCTTCTGAAAATGGGTTAATTTTATACATTAGTAATGAGTCTTTTTCAGATATGAGTTTGCATATATCATTTTTAATTTTTTTTACTGAGAAGTTAATGTTCACATAATTAAATTTCAATTCCTGTAACAGTTTCTCAGAATCTCGCTTAGAAAAATCTTTTGAAGATGGGTCAGGTGCAGTCTTGTATTCGGAAAGTCTTTTTAACATATTCACATAAGATGTTTTAGATTGCTCTTTTAAAATGAGTAGCAAATCACACATCAAAGCCCCCTTGAAGACTTCAATTACTGATTTTTGAAGATTAAAAATAAATGGTGATATACCTGGTGAGTTTCTAAATTTTTTAACCACTAAAGATTCCGTCTGTGCCAACATATGTTTAACTCTTGGATTTATTTCATCAGGAACTATTGAATAACTTTTCTTTGCTGAAGCTTCAATATTCAAAGGAAGGAATTTGGCATTCTGTTTGTTAATTCCATCTGTGAGATGTAAAGATAATCGGCTATGCAAAGAATTCAGCAAAGCAGTCTTCTCTTGATAATATAATGTTATCAAATGCAGAATCGCAGTCTTTTGATAAATTTTGTCAGTTTCATGACGAATATCTCGAAGAGCTCCTTCCGTCGAAATAATCTCTTTTTTAATGTTTGACACAGTATTCTTTAAAAATCTTTGTTTATCTTCAGCATTCGCTATTTCTTGATGAAGTTTGGAAAAGTCGTTAGCAGGTTTGGGGAATAATTTTTCAAGATTTCTTTGATCTCGTTTTAATTTTATTATTCGCTTTACTTTCTGAACTGTACACTTAGAATGAACGTGAGTCACTATGTAGTCCCAAATTTTCTTATTTTTACCTGCTGTGAGACGGCTTAATGTTGACACATCAGGAATGCTTACCAAACTCTTTTCGGATAGAAAACTGGTTTCATTTACAATCCATTCTTGAAGTTTCTCAGGAGTTGTCATCTTAAATGAATTCAAAAGTCTTCTCAGTACTGTGATTTTTTGTGAAATAAATCATACACCAAATACCCTGTTAAAAAATCAATCAAAATAAGTTTATCCGGTAGGTAAATTTAAATACAGCGGGAAAACTTCATATTGCCACCATAGAGACCAAAAGAAACTAAACTTATTTCTTCTGAGATTCTTAACGCTTAGAACAGAAATATCCTCGATTATCTGTATTGACTGCAGAACAGCCTACTTACAATTCTTTCTTGAATTCTTTGTTCGTTATTATTTTATATATTTTTTTGGTTTTCTTGGACTATTTTCTTGATTTTTTTCCGTATCCGTCTCTGTGACTGTATTATTGTGTCAATCCGATTATTGTTATTTTTGTTTGACTCCTATGTTAGAGTAGTTTACGTTAAAATTTTCTTCTTAATTGCATTGTTTTACAACAACTATATACACTTTACTGAGTAAAATAATAGGCATTTCTTTTTTCTCGGGAATAGGAAGTTTGTTCTAAAAGTAATAGCCTCATCCCTACTTTTCGTTGAATCAATCATATGTTCTATAAAAATGTCTGTTGTTTTATATTTTAAAATGTAGTAACATACTATAATCGTTAAGTAACATTCTTCATATTAATTAATAAAAATTATATTTTGACATTTTTTAAATATTTCTTTAACATAAGAATAGAAGTTTGTAAGGGGGAAAAATATGCTACAAACTCAAGAGATTAAAACTGTTAAATAACTATTAAAACAATTATTTATTACATAATTGGCCGAAAAATTATAAATTTTAAGATAACTACTGTTATTTGAATGCATGTATTTGCTTTTATATTTAAAAAAAATACCTATGATATTTTATAATCATGTGAATCTAAAATTATTTATTCATTTTAGCATGACCATCTATAACCTGTATATTTTCAATGCTGCTGGATCTTGTATCCACTATGCCGAATGGCATAGGAAGAAGCAGGCAGGAATGTCAAAAGATGAGGTAAAAAACAAATGAAAATATTACACTGCCTTAAAAGACCATTTTCTGTGTATTAAAATTAATATATGCAAGTGGAAAACTTCACTTTGCTTTGGGAATCAAATCTCAGGAATGATTTATTTCAAAAATTTGTTTTTTTTTTATAATCAACACTTTACAGGAATGGATGATGACTTCTGAAATCAAGATAGGAATATCTCCAATAGCTATATTAACATTCAGATTTTGAAATAAGCAAATGATTAATAAAATTTTGAATACTTGTTGAGAACATCAGAAAATTAATTAGGGCAATATTTTAAATTATTTCTGGTTTGATATTTTACGCAAATTGAAATATAACTTGTATACATATTATGATTCTATTCTTTATTACAAAAAATAGTCTTCTAATCTAGTAAACTGATGGAATATTATAAAATCAAATTAAATATAAGCTTATTATCAGAATTAAATGTATTAATGACTTTTAACTCAATGCAGCATATGATTATACTGTAGTGGAGAACATTTTAAACAGTGTTTGAGATTAAAAATAATGTTTAAAATATATTTAGGGATTTCTATTTTCTTATAAACCAGCAAAAGTAGATTTTTTAAATAATGACATTTGTAATCACTGATAATAATTCAAAAATTCTTGTTTATGAGAACAGTTATGAAATTTATTGATATTATTACTAAAATTGTTATTCTAATCAAAAATTGTGTTTTTTCTAATCAAAAATATTGCTTTATTTCATTTTATGCTATAGTTTTCAATATATAAGTAATTTATTTTATTATGTTTCAAAATTTTTATAGAATATGTTTTCCTTACTTCTCACAGTGGCAGTTATTCAAAATTGTATTTTTCGGATATCTTGGATTAATTAAAAATAACTTTTCTATCCACTATGAAACCTTTTTTATTGGACACTCTAAGGAAATGAGAGCACTTTATTTAGAATCATTTGTAAAGTGCTAAATATTGTGGAACTTGGTTTTGAATGTTTCTCATTGAAAAGCATCAGAAATTCAAAACTTTCCACTTTTTCTTTAAGTTTCCTACTAACATAATGTTAGATAATAATTTAAAAACCCTTTATTTACTCAAAATATTTACAATATTTACCCTTGTAAAATATATTTGATGATAAAAATTTAAAAAATATATGTATTTGTTTTTAAACATGAATTTGTAAATTATAAAGCTTATTTTGATTTTTTTCCTTTTACACATTGTATGTTTAAAATTTTGTATAGTGCTTGCTTATCAAAATGACATATATACTGATATGATTATATTTTATATTTATACTTCAAAATATAAATATTTTATTAAAATTATTTATTTTATGTTTATAGTTTTATTTTCAAAACTGCTAAAAATTAGAAAAATAATATTTACTCCCATGTCTAGTTTATAAATTATTTCCTTTCATTTTACCCATTTTTAGACCTATATTTTATTGATACAAATTTAGGGTGTAATTTTTTTCTGTTGTTTATCTATTACTCTTGAATTAGACAAATTCATATTTATTATCAAATAATAAAATTTCAGTCATTTTTTATTTATAAATATTTCAGTCTTTGTTATGTATGTGTTATTATTTTGTAGGAAATGAAGCTGATGTATGGATTAATATTTTCACTAAAATCATTTGTTTTGAAGCTTTCTCCTGTGGACTGGTTAGTTAAATGTTTTATGATTTCTTGACATTAATTTTTTTTTTCACAATGTTATGTACAAAAAATATTGAGTATTTTAGAGTAGTAACTTTGTTAGTAACTAGTTTTCTTAGAAGATTGCTTGTGTTTCATACTGAATAAATATTCAGTTGCTGAAATTCGTTTGGGAAAGATATTTGAAACTTTTATTGCAATAAAATATAAAGTATTGCTAGGAGACTTGTTTGTATGGTTATTTTTATTTATTATCATGAGAGAATTTACTTTATTTGAGGTTTTTTTGCTTTATTGCTTTGATTGAATTTGCTTTAGCTTGAGGTTTCTTGAAGTATCAAAATTCATAGGCAACAAAATGATAATTTGTTGCTTTTGAGGCATCCATTTTTCACTTTCAGCATTTTTTTCTAAAAATGCTGAAGGTTGTCACGTTTGGGAATTTATAAACTAAACCAACTAAAGTTACAACCTGATTTCCAAATTATTTGTCCTCTGAATTCTTATGAATTATCTTAATTAATTTAAGTTATTTACCAGTTTAAACAGCTCGAAACAATCATGAGACTATCAGATTATGTATATGTAAATATTTAGAAAAACAGTGAGTTGTTTTTTATTTAAATCAATTGAGCTCCAAAACTTTGTCAGCAAGAAAAATTAAAATTTTGTGTATGTGAGTGAGTGAGACAAATTAATTAAGACAAATAATGCCTTAAAAATTAATTTCACTTGATAGTTTGAAATGAGTGATTGTTGATTTTCTTTTTTTTTATATATATTGCAACTATTTATTTCTTATTTCAAATTAAATGCTATATTTTAGGGATCCAGTTTGTTATCTGACCAAAAAATTAAAATGTGATCTGAAGTACAAGTAATCCAATTATTTTTTAGCTGGATTCAAACATATAGAACTTTTACACTATGCTTTCGACATATATTATGTTTTCTTTATAATTGAAATAAAATAGCCATAACTTTAAATTTAATAAATAAGAAATAAAATAAGAAACTGAAAAAATGCATTATTATTTTATCTAAAAATTTAAAAAAATAAATAAATCATTTCCTTGGACTTTAGCAATGAAAGGAAAATGCATAAATGTTTGTAGAAACAATTAATATCTAAAAATCTTCATACAATGAAAAGCATTGCTGCAAATTATGAGTAAACATTTTAAGTAATTGAAATATGGCAGAAAAGGATACATAAAAACTAATGGTAGAATTTAAAAATAATTTATTAAATTCTATAATTATTTAAAAATTATTTTGGGACAGTAATATTTTTTGAAGTTCCCATTGACAAATTGAAATTCTTACTAAATTTTTAAAAATGCTCTTATACATTCTTATCCCTTTTAAGAATTTTTGTGCAAATGTAGTTTCTCTAGGTACAAAAGGTTGAAGTGAAGCATTTTTTACCTCCCGAGTTTCTCACCAATATGACAGCCCAATGGAACGCTTTTCTAGCAAACCTAATGCTGTTTTGTTTACTACATTTTACTATGGTTGAGTTGTGCATGAACTACACTATTTTATGGAAAATGTTAAATTAAATAATAATAAGGGAAACGCTCAGAAATTTCAAATTTGTTCATTAATATAGTTAAAAGTTTTTTTTACAACTAGTAAGAGTATTATTTTTTATTTTTGCTATTTTAATTAATTGAAATCTTATTTTTTATGTAAATACGAACAGAAAACATATATTCTTCTACAGTATTTAAATGTTAGTATGCATTTTAAAAAATAGTGTGGATTCTCATTTTAAAAATTCTTACATTAAAAATCAATTACAATGGACTTCTTCGCAGCTCTCTTAATTCTTCTAGCAGCTCGTTCCCTTGATAATTTGTTATGTCGGCAATTATGCAAGAATGAATGTTGGGTAAATGAAATGGGAAGCAGTATTTCAAACCTTGTAGAATTTTTTAAATTTTATTTTTATCCACACCGCCTGTATGTTCATTAGGCTAGTGAAGCTACGAGGTTCCCACTCCTACCTTTAATGAAGCCATAGGATGTTTTAATAAAGTTGAAAAAATTCTGCCCAGTGCCTTCTTCAGATGCCGTAGGGCATTGCATGCTTTAAATATTACTCTTCACACAACAAACCAGTGCAGCCAGTTTGAAAAACTTCTTCAAAATTGTTAATATAAGCAGCAATAGTGATCTAAAGATTAAAAAAATTTTGAATAAAAATCTCAGATATAGATTTAATAAATCCTGGATTAAAATAAAAATTGTATAACTTAGCAGCACAGATCATAATTTTAAAACAGAAAGTGGTAACCATGATTGTTTCTCAGGAGGGTTTATTTATTTTGTCCATTGACTTATTTTGTCTTTATTGGCGACTTGGCATCCTTGGCGCAGCAAGGGGCAAGGGCACACTATTCTTCACTTTTACCGTAGAAAGGTCTATCCTTTATT
>JAPMOQ010036426.1:310573-350653 GCA_026543055.1 Argiope trifasciata | reverse complement strand
TATATATATATATATATATATATATATATATATATATATATATAATACACTTAAAATACAGTTTACTTTATATGTTTGTTAATATTACCTATATAAATTTTTCACATATCCTTTAACAAACCCTTTTTTTCTAATAAAAAATAAGAACTGAAATTTTTATAAAATTGAGTGGAATGAGATTTTTATGCTTAATCCCCTCTTTTCCCTTTTTCCTCTCCTCCCTTCATTTGAATAAACATAAATTTAAAATCTTTTAAGCTGTCTAACTGAATTGTAGATTCTCTTTATATTTAATTTACTGGTATATTAGACTTTATAAAATGAAATATTCATTTTTTATTGCTCGAGTTTAGAATAAAAATAGTAAAATTTTTATTTCACTGAATAAAACAGTGCTACCATTTTATATAGTTTATCATTATTTGTGAATATATCTACTGCTATTTTCAGGTATAGTCAATATTTTAGCTTGAATCTTCTAAATGCTGATGTATTCTTTTCATTTAATAAAACTGAAACTTTTCAATGTGGCCTGCCAATTATGTAGAATGTTACACTGAATGTGTAAAAGGATATTTTTTAGTTATATGCTTTATTAAAACTGACTATTCAAGTAAATCTTTAAATATGATTATTTTTTATATCCAATAATTTCTCTTTTTATTCTTAACTCAAACAAAATTATATATATTATTTTTTAACTTTATGCTGTGTATGAAATTCTGTTTCAAGTATGTATTCTCTTCTTATGCTTTGTTAAATATATAATTATAGTTATCAAGTGTAGAATTCTGGATGATACATTTTATAATGATCATTATTCTTATTATGTAATATCTATATAAAAATTGAAAACAATTAAAAATTTTTTTTAAATCAATTATTTTGTTACTAATATTTAAGTCTTTCTTTAATTTTAGGTTTATGTAGAGTATGTGGTTAAAAACCCAGAATGCAAAATGGGAAAAGAAATAGTCAGTGAAGTTTTCCAAACCAAACTGGACAAATTAGTTCGAAGTTTCCCAATATTTAGCTCACGAATTCTATAATTTGTATGTAGTATTTATTGATTTATTTAATAACATTGTAAATATTCAGTCACATGAAAAGGAAATTATTTGTAAATATGAATGAGTTTTTGTAAAAAATTTTAAATACTTAAAATAATTTTATGTTGATTGCTTGGCTATTTTTTTTTTAATAAATATTTTATTCCTTCATTATTTTTTGCATGTAAACATCATATGATATATGTTAGAAAAAATTAGTCTATCACTGTAAAAAAAGTTTTCCTTAAAAAAATCAAACTGCTTAGTTTCACACGAGGCACAAATTATATGAATTGAATTCCATGAAATATTTAATGCAATCATAAATGTAGGCATTTTGAGTTGAAGTTAAAACTTTCGTATTTAAAGGTTATAGCACAATTTCAGATTTTATGCTTTTAAAAGCCTTTATCATTATTAAAAATACTTGACAAAAAACATTTCATTAAAATGTGTTCAGATATTTGATTTTTTTAATTATTCGTGATTTTCTTTTTCATGTTTAATTTGTAACAGATTTCAGCAGTTTCTTAGATTAAAAATAAAATAAAATGCAATAATTTATTTCCTACTTGTAAAGAGATGGTGAAAGAAATTTCCAATATTATTACAAAATTGAAAAAAATGGGAATAGGTACATTGTAATCTTATATAATGAATCTCAAACTGATCTAAAGAATTTTTAAACTGTATCATTAAAGATAAACCTGAAATTGTATAATATATTTACAAAATAATCATAAAAATGCAAAAAAGAAAAGATTATTTATATGAAACCTTTTTTTGCATACAAATGACATTGGAGACAGGGAATGCTATTAATTACACAAGACGTTTTCTAAATGTGTCTGTAGATAACTTGCAAAAGCTTATTGAGTAAATATCAAGGGAAGCGTGTGTCAGATTTTGTGCTCACAGAATTCTCTGCATTGTTGAAATGTACTCATTTCTACTTTGTTTCGGAGCAAATGTATATTTCAAAGATATATTGGATAAATTATGTGGTACAAATAATAGAACTGCTTTACAAAATGTTAACTGTTCTCTAGATAATTACAAGATTTAAAAAAAAAAATGGTTGTTAAAAATATGGAGATTTAAAATAATTATAAATTAATGCAGGGAGGCAAGTCTGACGATAATTTCCATGGCTAAAGCTACCTAAAATTTTTTTATAAAATAAATATCAGTACATCAATACGGATTGCAAAAGCTTAATTCCAAAAGACCTTTCATAAAACCAATTATGCAGGAAGTTTTATGCATCTTCAAAAATTTATCACATAATTCATTTATAAAAATTAATTGAAAAAAAATACACAACATTCTTTAATATTAAATTTTATTTAATACATTTTATAACATAATATTGCATGTTCATACACATAATGTCAATCAAGTAACGTGTAATCTAGCTGCGGAGATTTAAATTTGATTTTGATGAGGACTTCATATTGTGCACTATTAACATTTAAGATCAATGATGAGATAACTGGTTGATACTCTTGCATATGTACAAAGATACGATTTTAAAAGAAAGCAGCAGCAAAAATCTGTTAAAACATCCAACCATCATAATATATACACTTCACAATAAAAAAATAGATTTCTATTCATAAAATTGATGGTTCATAGAATAATGCATTTTCCTTTCAAGGGCAGTGAAAGCAAGCTACTACTGATTCCAACATTAGCATTGCTATAGAATTAACTAAAATTAAAATACATTGACCAGTGATAAAAATAAATGCATGCTTTAATTACAGCAACTACAGGCAAAAAGAATTCCTTTTTCCTTCATTTCTAAGTTAAAATAAAAGTGCTTATTCGTAATCATACTGAATAATTCTGAAAATCTAACATGGAATTTCAAATATTTGTTTGCTTGCTTTTTATCCCCTTATAAATTAGAACCAACAGCAATGAATGAAAAATTAAATGCTTAGTAGCCCATTTGAACTTCTACAAATATAAGAAATGCATTTCCAATTTTACATCCCATTTTTTTTTAAAGTAATTACTTGAAATTTTTTACACATCTTAAGAGACTTGCTTATTTCCCTGAAATTTAAAATTTCCAAAGTTATAATGTAAATAATTTTTTATCTGCAAATTTTATTTAAATAATTGTAGTTTTTTTCATTTCACAGATCTATAAGACTTAATTATCGAACTGCATTAAAGAAAATATGAGAAACACACATCCCCCATTTTATAATATTGCAGTGCAAATTTCAATAATAACATGCAAATTCAACAAATTATTGATACATTTGCTAAAATAATTAATACAAACAATAAAGAATATTAATTTATTATACATCTTTTCAAGCATTAAAAATAAAATATGCCATGCATAGGGGAAAAAATGAAATGATTTAAAAAATTAAAATTAAATTTTGGACAAGATATATATTAATTGTAGAAATCAAACAAAAGCAATATTTATGCAAAAAAAAGCAACTTAATTTTTTCAGCAAATACAGCATTACAGAACTTAATTTACCATGCAGCAAACCAATAAATTCTTAATTATTCTTTAATTATAAATTAATTCATTTTCATTCATACTAATTCTTCAATTACTAATTTAACAATTCCTGATTAGAATGAAATTCATCTAAAAATATGCTTGATTCACATTCAAAAGTAGGATTGAATAAGGGTTTAGCAAGATTGGGAAGTAAAAAATGATTTAGTTTCAATCAATAAATTCAAATATTTGAATTTTTTTTAAATAAACATATTCTGAAGTAAAAGAAAGACATTACAAAATTATATTTTACAATTTTACAGTTATCAATCACATATAAAAACAGATGACGGAAACATGAAAATAATCATACTAAAATTTCAATCAATAGTTCTCAGGATTAACAAATGAAAAAATTTACATTACACTAGCATTACAATTGGTAATACCAAACTATATTGCATAAAAACTCAAGTATCAATGCTTTAATAAAAGGTGAATTTATAAATAAATGAAACTAAAAACATGATTAAAATAAACTAATTACATATTATATTCTTAATATGAATTAAAGAAATACATAAATACACTAGAAAATTCAGTATCATTTTTTTTTTTTATAAAATTACAATGAGGCTGCCTTTAACCCCAAATAATGAAACAGAAGATGTGCACTTTTTAAAAGAAAGCATAGTAACTTTTTTTCACTGCCGACTAGCACATTTTTGGCATTATCTTAAATATTCGAAAAAACAACGCTTGTGTTATTTTTCAGCAGTGTTTTTTTTGTTAAGAATTCAATTGCCATTGTATACAGCATTGTACTTAGGTCCCCTTGTGATGATCATATCTCCATAGGATGGATTTTGCTCAAGTTCAACAGCCTGTTGCTTCTTCAGAACCAAAAATGTGTAGAATTTCTGTGCCACCTGGAAAAATAAATAAATAAATAGTTTAGATTTTACCAGGTTTATTAATATGAAATTTGAACAAAGGATTATCAATGTAATAAGAATAACTGTTTCATGTAAAACATGCCTGCATATTATTTGTAATGGTTAACATATTACTCATATAAAATAAGAACTTTTCAGCAGAGTTAGCATAAATGAAACTTTTGACTTTTTAAATTATCATCAATATAAATAAAGCCAAAAAAGCTTTTTTTTTTGTTATATTTTTGCAAAATCATGTTCCTTGGAATTCTGTATATTGTGCAAGCAAACAATATACAGCCACTTCAGTCATTTTGTTTAATAAAATGAATTTAAAATATATAAAAGAGGAAAAAAATTATTTTTATACAGAATGATAATGAAAAACATCCTTTTCATTAATTGTTTTGAGGTTTTAAAAACTGAAACAAAATTTTATATGCGAAAAAATTACTATTACTGTAGTTTTGTAATGCATTTCTTACATTAAAAGTAATTTCTAAAATAGATCTAATTTAAAAAATTGAAAATATACCTTTTTTTATGCACATAAACTTGTATTATTACAAATATTTAAAATTTTTTTAAAGAAATATTTAAGCATTATTTGAATCTTTATCTTTTTTTAAAAAGTGAAAAATGATCAAATTTTATTGAAATATTAATTCGGATATCCAAAATTTTATATAATTCCATCAAAATTTATTTTTTAGTAACCAATATCAGTCACAAGGGGGAAAATGTATCATATAACATCAAATGCCATTTATTTGTAAGGATTCAATCAATGGCCTATAACTCTTAATTTGCTTCACTTCATTTACATTAATAATCAGATTTTACACACAAAATGTTATGAAAAATTTCAAAATCTGTTTCTTTAAAGAAATAACTTACCAACAGAATGGAATTACCATTCACAAAGTGAGTAAATAAAAACTGGTTCGTTTATTGAAATTTAAAGATACAAAATTGGAACATTTATGTATACAAGAGAAGCAATTGAAAATATGTGTCACCATTTTTATTATAAAAGGTATTACTTCCATATATTTTAAGATGAGTATCATCATTCCTTTATCTTTCATAATGAGCTGCTATACAAATAAAACACCATACTTAGATTGGAAGAAGTTTAACTAATCAAGGGAGTCAGTTAATATTTTAATAATTTATTGTGTGATTTTAGGCATGAATAATGTTTTGAAGACATAATAGTGATACATTTAAAAAGTCTACAAGTGAATGTGTTTAAAATGTTATGAGAGAAGTTAGTCATATTATACTCAAAATTCCACAATTTTTTTTTTTTAAATAATAAACAATCCATATAAAGTTTTTGAACATTAATCATAAAATAGCCAAAAATTTTGTTTTTAAATAATATATTTGGGTATTAAAAAACAATTTTCTTTTGAATTTTTAAATGATAAGAATTTTTTTGTTCATATTTTTGGAAATTACTGAGGAAAAATATCAATATTTAATTTTTTAAAAATTGCTAAGAAGTGTGCATTTTCCCCATTCTCTCTCTCTCTCTCTCTATATATATATATATAATTTACTAGCTCTAGGATAAATTATCTACCCTGTAGAGTCACAACATACATACTCAAAAGGGAGAAGTGTGTCACAAAAAACAAATTATCAATAACTTAATCTGGATATCTGATCATTTACTGAGGTGATTAAAAGAATTGCTCAAAACAATAAAAAACCCACCAAAAGTAAAAATGTAAATGCAAAGTTATTGTACAGTGTATAAGTTACTTTATCTCATAGCATTGAAAGTTATAAACAACTTACTTGTTTTCTCTTGTTATTTTTCACAAGTTCAGAGAAGCTGATACTTCGATTGTTGTCTAATGCATTATGAATAACATGCAACAAATGAGTCGTCCTTTTGGTCAATATTCGCTCCTCAAATTGCTCATATGTCTCATCTGCCATCTGTTCCTCTGGCATAATCTATTTAAAGGAACAAACATCAATATAATTTTGTTTCATGTTATTAATATAATACTAATAATATTATTATAAGTAAACATTCTATAAATTATTTCATTTATAATTTTCTTACATGATTATGAATTAAACATGTAATAGAATTTCTTGAATAAATTGAGGGGGGTGTAGTAGAAAATAACAGAATATTTTAAAGAACCATTAAGTGTCTTAAATTATTTTACATCCTTAAAACTGTATTTTAAAAGACAAAATGAATTACAGTTCCCTATCATATATTGATACAATTAAACACTACATTATAACTTCATAAGTGTATTATCAATGGACAAAAATTACACAAATAAATGAATCTTAATTATTACAGTTGCATCTTTAGAATTCAAAAAGAAAAAAAAATTGTAATCATTACAGTTGCATCTTTAGAATTAAAAAAAAAGAAAAAGAATCACAATTATTACAGTTGCATCTTTAGAATTAAAAGGAATCTCAATTATTAATCACTGTCTTTTCAATCTTAATACTTTACTGGAGCCTGAAATTTCTTCTACTTTGGAACAATTAAAATAGATGTAACTTATTACAAATTACATTTCTATGAATACACAATTATTTGCCTGCAAAATTAAAAAATGGAATACAGCTCCAACAAATAATTCAAATACTACAAATCTGAAAGTTTGAAATGAACCTGGAGAGTCTAAAAAGACATACCTATGATTTTCCTAATGAATACTATGCTATGTATTATGGCTTTATAAATTATATTAGAAAAAACAATTCTACAAATATTACACTAGAATGGAGAGAAAGCAGTAATTTATAAACTAATATAGGAGGATAATTAATAAAAGAAAACTATAATTCTATAACTACTTTAAAAAAGGGATAACTAATTTTTTGAAATAAGTTATTTTTAAAAACTCAGATGCAGTAAAATACATAAAATTGACAATTTTAAAACAAGCAAATTGCATCAATACCCTGTTTATAAATAATCAATCAAATATATCTTAGTATGACAATGATATTTATATAAAATGTACCAAAAGCTTGATACATTTGGAAATAAATATTTTTAAAAAATATATAGGCGCATTAGCATATATATATATATATATATGATGCATTAGGGTATATAAAAATATATGAATTGCATTATTATTATATGTAAAAATATATAAGTACATTAATATGCATGCATATAGTTTGCATTAAAATTTGTCTTATGGTATAAATATTTGCTTCTCAAAAATAAATTACCTCTAAATTCCTTACATAGATAATACTACTTTAAAAAAAAATCATGATGAATTATTTTAGAGAATTGTTACATCAGAAAGAGCTACAAAACATTTATTGACTATAATATTTCAAAAATGTATCCTCTGTAGTACAATTACATCCAATCCTACCAAATATCTATTTACTTTAGATGTATGGAAGAATTAGTTATGGGAGAGATTAGATGGATTTGTATAATTTGTGTTTAATCTGAAAAATCCCATAAGCCTCATGATTTAATTAAGTCATTAAGTAAACACAATAATTTAGTTTTTGGTCTTTTTCTGCTTTTGAGATATAGTGTTATCTATAACCCAAATTAGGAATGAAACACTTATCAGAGGAAAAAATTTACACAATTTTTTTTTAAATTAAAAAAAAATGCACCCTTTTATATCAGTTAAATTATTTTATATATAAAAAATTTATACTGAGCACTTACAGGTCCAACACTTGCTGGTGCACCATAATCATCCTCATCATCAGATCCCATAAATTCATTCTTATCTTGGGGCATTTGCATGTCAGATGATTCATTCAATGTGGATGTGTTTTGTTGCTGTGGTTGTGTCTGCATGTCTCCAATTAGAGAGTCAAATAAAAGATTTGAAGCAGACTGTGCATCAGTTGTTGGCTGATCAATGCCATTCTGAAGGGCAGGCTCTTCTACCTGTTTATCAACTGCTGGAGCAGCTGCAACTTCATTCTGAAGCAACTCTGATGGAGCAGAGCTATTTGCCTCACGCCTTTCCTGAGTCTGTGGATACTGATCCAAGAGTGGTTGAGTTGCATCGTCGTCAATGTTATGTTGTGGCATTTGGCCATTTATTGCAGGAGGAGGATTCTGCTCTGAATCTGGATGAGCTCCATTCTCGTTATGAGGTATAAAGTCATTGGTATTTTGCTGAAGCTGGTTTTGGAGCATTTGCTGATTCAGAGGATCATTAAGATTAGGGTGAGGAGGCAGCTGCTTGTCCATTGACAACTGCTGCTGTTGTAAGTGTTCTGGAGCCATGGCATTTGGATGTAAGTGTTGTGAGACAGGCTCAATAACAGAATGATGGACACTGTCTGTTACACCAGGAAGAGCATCACTGTGTATGCTAGGTGTAATTGACTGAAGAGATGGACCTTGATTTACCTATAAAGATTCAAAATAATTATTTTAAAGGTATTTTTTAATAGTAATCTAAAAGTATACATTCACATAATACAGTATAAATTATATTTCTTCAAGTGCATTTTATTTGAGTACTTTATTATAAATATATATAGATATAATTCATTCTCATTCATCAATTTGTGTAATACTGGTATATAGCTGTAGTACTGGAATGCTTGAGAGCACATGCAATTCATATTGGAAAAATCAATGAAATATTAACAAAACATATTATTCATCATTAAAAATATTTTAATTAATAGAAAATCAAGTTTATAAAAGAAGATCATATTGAATCTGCATCATTATTGTTAATGGTTAACACAAAATTCTAGAATGAATGATTCAATCTGACTTAAACAAATAGTCCAGGCAGTGGATTATACTGCTGACAATATTTCAGATTGGGTAATCACATCAATAAATGAATATTATTCAAGAAAATCTCATGCATATTTGCAGAAAGCTTGTTTTTTTTTTGTTTGTTGTTGTTGTTGTTGTAGTTAATTATCTAATTTATATTCATAGATCTCTGTCTCTACCCATCTTGTTTTGAGCAAACTAGACATCCATGTTTTTGATCATCTTATTTTATAATAAATAATTTAATATTTTATTACTGTAGTGAGAAAAAAATCTATAGATTTATCATTCATAAATTTACATACTCCCCCTTTCCTGTTTTGTAACCATGGCTGCACAATTGAATCAGAGAACCCAATTAAAATAAATCCTTTCTTCAAATGATACAATAAATTATGACATCAAAATGAGCATTCTTTCCCTTCACATTAGCATGCAGTGTTTCTGTATATATTTATGAAAATTACAGACATCTAGCCCACTCCAATCAGACTTTGATGAGAGAAATATTATGCTTAGGACTGATATTTTGAATACAAAAAGCTTGGATTAATTATATCATCTAATATAAATCATTTCCTTTCAAAACCCTGAAGCTCCCATGCTTCAATAGTGTTATTTTTTTACTGCATTTTTCAAAAATGGAGGCCATAATTTGTTTGGAGGGATTAAATGAAGGATATAAAATATCTTATAACTGGGTAGTCTTTTTTTTTAAAAATCATATATAGGGACTTGGAACTAGAAAAACAAATAGTGCAATTCTGAAAATAAATTAGCTTAATTATTTCCCAATCAGGTTATACATCTAAAAAATCAATTTAAAGTATTAAAAAAGAAATTTATTCTTTGGACAATTTACATTAACATTTCTAGCAAGTATTTTAATTAAAAAAGAAAACTGATCATGATTTTTGAGATTTAAGATACTGATCTGTATCTGAAAATGATCATATGAATCTTGCTAACACGTTTAAACATAATTTAATAAAGAGTAGATTCCTACAGGTACATAACTACATAAACATAAAAAGAATCAATAAGATTATCAAACTTTATTTTAAGATTCAGAAAATTCCAAAATCAAAAAATTTATATAACTGAAGAGCACTTTCCCTTTCAAGAGAAAATTAAGTTCCCATTTTTGGTTATAACTTGCATTTTTGAGAAATTAATTTTCTGTATTGTAACTTTTCTTCCTTTTGTAGCAAGACAAAATCATCAGGCACCTTGAATTAGAACTGTAAATTATTTAATTGCTTCTCATTTCAGAAACTCTTAATTGCTTTTGTGTTACCAGAACAAATATATTTTCATTGGTTGCTCCCTCGCGACTTTTATTTTGCTTGAAAAAAGATACCATGTTGTGGGAGATTTAAAGTTTTTAACAATCAAACTTCTTTGGATAAAAATCAACAAAGAGGACAAATACTGAACTATTAGTTGGCTAAAAATTCCTCACAGTAATAGCAAAATGGTGACAATTACAGTCCCACAAATGGATCTAAATATAGTTAAGTGCAGTAAACTACTTACAGAGATGTTTAAGTAGGCCAACAAAGTCTACAATTAAAATTTCTATTACAAAAACATGTTGATAATCTATTAATTTGGGGATTTAATCATCAAAACCTCAAGATTGAATTATTGTCAATTACAATAATTTTTCAATGTTTCATGTGCAATAAAATAAAAAGGAAGATAGTTTCTGAGCCAATAAAAGTTGCTGATTTCTTGACTCTTGAGTGTTTTTAAAAATTGATTTCAAACTGATTCAAAACACAAAGCAATATCATCCCTCACTTACCATAGAGTCCATCATTTGTGGAATGTGAGGAAGCTGGTGCAGATCTGGTTGAAGCACCATGTGTCCATGTTGCATTACCTGCGGGGGCATCATTTGCTGGTCATAATTGGGTGGGAAGAGATGATGTTGGGGAGGCATGAAGTTTGGAACATCTAATGATGGATGAGATAGGTTAGGTTCATTGGTGAAGGAAGCCCGAGGTAGGCTGGGCTCATTGGGGTATGAAGGTCGAGAAGAGTCGAGATGGAACGAATCTAGGTGCGATAGGTCATGAGGCAGTTGTTCAGATTCCATCAAACGCCGGCGCTTACTGCTACCCACTGAAAGAAGAGAAATGAAACAACTTTTAAAAAATCTATTCAAAAAATTATTTCATAAAAAGCTGATTTTTAAATTGAAAAAAAAAAAATGCATTCTATTTTGGATTTTATATCAAGTTACAGACAGAGATAAAAAAGAATGAGTTTAACTTAATTATTAGTTATAAAAATATATATTTGCTTTAAAATAAATTATAATACATAGAAATCATTCTGACTTTTAAAGATAATTGAAAGAATGAATTATTTCTAAAAATTATTATTATATATATAAGGAACAAACTTTTTTTTTACAGTATAAGTAAGAAATTTTTACTAAAACAAATCCCATACCTGATGTGTCTTCATCTCTTCCTTTTTCAATCTCCGTGTCTAACTCATCCTGCTCATCATCATTACCATACACTTCATTCTCCACTGATCGAGTAGTCAAATGTCTTAAATATGCCTAGAATATAAAATTAACTATTAGATATAAATTTATTAATCAGACATAAATTTTCCCCTCCTTATACAAACATGAAGAAATGCAAGGTAGAAATTAAGACAGCAATAAATTTAACTAAATTTATATTTTTGAATTTTTCTGTTTTCCCATTTTTTTTAAAAAAAAGGAGGGGGGAGGGAATACAGTTCCAAGAAATTTTAAATTGCAGCTTTCATTTGTAAGCGATATATTTGAGCTGAAAAAATGGCAAGGTTCTCCAACATGATCTTCAAGCACCATTCAGAACACAATGAACACCACCCTCTATTCTCTAATTACTAGAGTTTTTCTTAGTATTCTGCACCTTCAGCAATTGACCAAATTTCATAAATGTCACAATTCATTTTGAAGTTTTTAAATTTTCCATTAATCAGTTGTCATTTTCATAAATTTTCTTATCAAACTCAAAAATTATTACCTCAAAATACTCACCTAATTTTTTTATTATTATTATTTCTTTAAACTGTTCCTAAATGCAATTGGATATTTTAGAACTTTTCAAGTCCTACAGAAATCCTAGTTCAACATAACGAATTATTTTTTAGTTCAACTTTTGACACATCATTCTGCAAGAAATATACATGGCTTATACTATGCCAAACTCAAAAGTGTGTATAAAATTGGAATAAAAAATCCAAAGCCCTTAAATAAGCTTAATTATTAGTAATAGTTGGATTTAAGAATGAATATCAATGAGGGGAAAAATCTAAAGAACAGTTTTCAAACATGGTTTATATATTTAAACTCACCCGCGTAAGAGTCTTAGAAAGAATCCGATGTCCAGGCAAAGAGAAAAGCTTTTCAACACCTCCTGTTTCTTTCCAATGCATAAGTCGTTTAGTAGGTGGAGCTAAATCTAGCGTAGCTACTATGTCGGTGGTATCAGAAAGCTGAGATTTCATTTCTTCACCTGATATGCTTTTCACTTCATCAACAACCAGCTTCCTTTTTCGTTTAGCTTTCACTGTTCTCTCAGCCCCTATGAATAGAATAGAATGTAAATAACAATTTGATTTTATAAAAAAAACTATTCATTTATAGGAACTATTTAAAAAATAATACTAATAAAGTAAATCTGCATAATATCAAAATAAAGACAATATGCCATCTTTTTTTTTTTTTTTAACAAAGCATAAAATATTATTGGAATGCAGAGAAAATCAAAAATAATTTCATAAATTAATATAATTAAATGGTGTTTTAATATACCTAACACTTTTCTAAGTGCATGCTTTTCCCAATTTTATCTTAAAAACCTCCACCGACAGTTTTTTTTTTCAAAACTGTTGAAGTTTTTTAGATCAAATCATGGTTTTTCATAAACAAAGACCATTAGAAGGAAGAAATGAATGTCCATTTCCCAATTGCTATAAAAATTTTTGTTTGAAGGCTATAAACATCCTTATTAAAAATAAGATTAAATCACCAATTTTTTTACAAGTTGAATAGTAAACTCACTTTTAAAATAAATCTGCAAGATAAATCAAATGCAAATACAGCCAAAAATATGTCATTAGTTTGATAAACATGATAACATTGCTATACTTTTAAAAAACTCTAACGCATGATTGTTTAATGCACAATAAAATAAAAATGAGTTACTATGGCAATATTATCTAATTTAGAAACTGGGCCTTTTCTATACTGTATAATTTGAATTAAAAAATGTCACAGTCAAATATTAATCTGCTGATTAGGATACCTTATCTTCAAATGCCCATTTCATTCCTTATTTTCAAATAATTATTCTCAAAATATCATTTTATTTTTAGACCTTTATAGTCTTTATTAATCCAAACACTTCTTTTACATGCTATGTTTAAATTTAGTTTAGTAAAAATACTAAAAAAGAAATAACATCACAGATGCTAAGAGTCAACTGGCAATTTCTAATAAATGACAGTAATAAATTTTAACATTTTAATTAGCAAGAAAATAAAACATTTTTTTACTTAAATTATTTTCTAAATATTATACATGGGCTTTTGAAATAATTCTTTAACTTAAATTTAATACAATGCAATTCAAATAAAAGCAAAATTTAAATTAATTGATTAACAATAAAGGATGAACATTATCGAGTAAACATATAAAAAAATTCTAAAATTTTAGGTTATCAGGAAAAATAGATTATGAACAAAGTTAAATAAAGTAGTATAAAAAATAAAACATGTGGTGTGGTGGGTCTAATGCAACTTGGTCATACTAAGCTCATATCAGCAGAGCTCTTTTTTAATCCTTAGATTTTTAACCTTTATCCTTAGACACAGAAGCACTATTAACCCAAAAAGAATTTTTTTTTATTATTCAATGCTTAAACTTTTTAAAAAATCTTTATCAGAGCACTGTATCAATAGTTTCATTTATTTAGTGCATAAATAAGTATGACTCAGTCCTTTTTCATTCTGGTCCGTCTAATGCCACTTGGTCATATCAAGCCGAATGAGAAGTAGCCTTTTCAATTTAAGGCAGAAGTGTGCGCCTTTCAGAATTTAGGCCAGAAAGTCAGAATTTAGATCCAAATCAGAGACCAACACAGTACCCCCAGAGGTATAATTTGTTATGAGATTTTGGAGGACTTTGCAGTCACGACCTATTGAATGTGCTCCAAATGCCACACGGTGGTCTTCGGCCAAGACGAGGACAGACTTCGCTACCTTTCGATTGCGAGACGGACGCTCTTCCAACCAAACTAGCGCAATGAAACAATTTTGCTCAATACAACACGTTTATCATGTTCCATTATTCTTACCATGAACAATGGTAGCATCCAATGGAGCAAGAGCAAAACTTTCAGCATCATTATTGATCAAAGTAGTATGGTCAAGAGCTGGGATATGAGGAACAGGCGGAGGCGGCATTTCTTCAGGCGGCGGAGGTGGTGGCATATCCTGTATTGGATCCGATGCAGGATCTGGTCCTCTTGGTAAAGGATCTAGAGGGTTTTCTTCCCTTGGTTCAAGGTCAGTTACCCTAGATTCAGGTTCTGGTACATTTCCATCAGTATTTAATGGTGGACCTGGAGATTCAGGAGAAGAGGGTGGAGAAGGGGCTCCCATGGATCCTGGAGCCATATCTGCAATATCATATTAGACAATATTAACCTTAAATTAATAAAACATATTAATAAACAAAGATATAAAATACAATCAACATAAAAAAAACTATTTGAGTGATAAACAATATAGGTAAGCTTAAAGAAAATTTAACTTTGTAAAAATCTTATGATTCCACAAGAAAAAAGTTATTAATCAATGCTTAATACAGTATCTAATAAACAGGTCTCATTTCAAGTTTAGCAAAGAATCATTAAAATAATACTTATAAGCAAATAGACAGTATTTGGATCATATAAAGGGGTAATGATGTTGAATAAACATAATTAGATTCTATATATATTAGGAGTGCATTCTTTTATTGAAATAAAGGTTTGATTATCTATAATATTCAAATGTAGATTTGTTTAACCTTTGTAACACAAATATTACAATATTCAATTTAAACTAACAGAGTATTTAAAATTTCTGCATGACAAGAAATCTGATAACTTATAATCACTGCTTTACTATTGTACATTTCATTTGGGATCTCTGCTCCGATTTTATATTGGAAAGTAACCCAAACAAAGAAAGGAAAGAACTTTAGGTAAAAGTGTAGAATAGTGTGCCCCTTGCTGCGCCAAGGATGCCAAGTGGTCAACAAAGATGGCGGACAAAATAAACAAACTGTTCGGCGGAACAGTTACAGTTGCCATTTCCCGCCCTTTTATTTAGAAAGTTTAACTAATTATAATTATTTGTTTAATACTGCCCTGTGCCTTCTACAGATGCCGAAGGCACTGGGCAGTATATTTTAACTTTAAAAAAACATCCTAGGGCTTCGCGTTCATACGGAGCGGGAATGCAGTAGCTTCGCTAGCAAATTGAACAGATGAACAGTGTGGATTAAGGAATAGTGCATAATAATATTACAAGTAAGAATAAATGATGTTATAGGAACGAATATTATACAGAATTTTTAATATTCAATGCCCTGACTTGCTTTATTTCATCTTTTCATAAACACTTAATACTTCATAACACTCAAAGCATTCTTTCCAAGCCTCATCAACTCATTAAAAAAATATTCCAATCACAGTTCATCCATTCAGAGGTTCGAAATAGTGCCTACAATCCCAACTACCAAAGATACACTCCTGTACGATTGCAGACATAATAATATTTCGAGGGAACCAAACGTTGGAGGACCAAAAGAATTACGAGAACTGCGAATAATTTCGTCGCAGACTTCTTTTAACATGAAAACGCAGATGATTTGCGAATTTGCATAGTGATAATTAAAAATGTGAAGACGAAAAATTTTTTTATGTAAATATTAACACTAAAAATGAAATAAATGTTATTTTAATTAATATTAAGTTTATTCTAAATTCTCTTTGTATAATAAATTTTAAATTAAAATAATAAGCAAAATGTAAATAATCTGAAATCGATATTTTAAATATTAAATTTATTATAAAACAGTTGTAGTTCCTGAACAACTCAACTATTGTAAAAAGTAGTAAACAAAACAGAATTAGGGTTACTGTAAGAAAGTTCCGTTGGGTTACCATATTGGCAATAAACTCGGGGGCACATCGTGCTACACTTCAACCGAACTTTCAATAAATGATATTGAGAAACTCTGTACTCCTGACTACAACATTTTTATAGATTTGAATTACTCATGGTCCTGAAAAAAACTATTTTTTTAACATGTATCAATGCTTATTTGTTAAGCAAAAATAAAAACAAATGAGTAGAATTAAAGTAAATTAAATTCATTATAAAAACTTTCAATCAACATCGCTTCATTTACCGCCTGTTAATTGCAACATTATTTAAGTTTGTATAAAAAATACAGTTTCTCCATCAGAATAATACATAACACATTTTGTTCCACAGAAATTTTGTAGAGCATGGCTTCTTCACGAAAACAAAGAATTAATAATTCAATCTTTGAAATCAGCAAGGTTTATTTAAAACAACAAAATATAAAGTAAAATTCACATACCATACATATCATCATCACTATCGTCTTCAGCGTGCTGCTCAACAGGTTTCTCTAAAGGCTGTTCTATATTTTCATTTACTGTAGGTTCTGCAGCTGTATTGTCTAATTCTACAGGACCCAAAGGAGCATCATCAAACAATCCAGCTGGTTCAAACAGACCTCCAGTTTCACCATCTAAAATGAAGACAATGGTACATGAAAAATATATCTCCATTTATAAATTTTATTACTCATTCTTTCAAACTAAATTTTTAAAGAACTAAATAGAAATAAATATAAACACCAATAACTGTTTTCTAATACATTCAAATATAATTGGAAGCAATTATATTTTAATATATTAGAAAAAATAATATATTATACTTTTAAAGCATTTTCAAATATCCAGTATAAAACGTTTTAGCATGATAATGTTTTGCTCCATTCAATAATCTTTCATTTTCAAAATAAGGCGCTTAATGACGTTGCAGTAGTGGCATGCGCACACACACACACACACATGCAATGTTGCAATGCACATATACATAAATGCAATGGCTGAATAAGAAATTAAAAGCACCTTGTTAAAAATAGAAAATTAATAATAAGTAGCAGATTTAATATTCTAAAAAAACAAAATTGGAACCACTAAAAGTTATATTATTTATTTAATAATTTGAAATAAAATTGTTCTTAATAATTAATAGTAAGCCTCACATTTACTGAGAGAAAGTGCCGAAATTTTAATAGTAAGTTTGAAGAGCCTGGAGTTATAGAGATACTTCTAAAATAAAGATAAAATTAAAGAATTCTACTTAACCTTATCAGATAAAGAATATAATATTTACCTAGAAGTCCTTCACCAACTGTTCCTCCGAATCCATCATCTTTGAGAGGAGCATCCAGAGAAAGCTTTGGTTTGCTCACAATGCTAGCATTACTGACTCCTGGAGCACTCTCATCTGGTCGTTCTTGGGAAGGGTCTTCACACAGAAGTAGACTAGCATCATCAAAGCCATCTTCCATATTAGTGGCATCACGAGCTGCTTCTGGTTCTTCAAATCCCATATCATCTACAAGTGGACAAATAAAAAAGTTGAAAAATAAACATTTCTTATAGCACTTTACTGTTTTTTGTAGTTGTTCATTTGTTTTTTCCAAAATTGTATTAGTTTATGCAAAAAAATAGGCACAGAAACTCAAAAAAGAGAATTATTTAATTGGGAAGCATAGTAATTTTTACTTATCTATATTGAAAATGATTTTCTTCCAATATAACAATCACATTTAAATAATTCAAAGAATTTTAAATTTCTTGACAAACATATTAGCAATTGAGTTTTAATAACAGGAAAAAGATGAAACAGGCACATAATGAAATTCTTTATTCCTGACAGAATAAAGTGCATATATTTCATAAAATTTTATTTTTATGGATGTTACACATTTAAGCATTTATCATATCTAAAGGCATCTTAACCAGCATTGAATAAAATAGAGCAAAGACTTCATAAAAATAAATAATCAAACAAAACATTACAAAATTACATTTAACTGGGTATATTTTTTTTATCTGATTCTACAACATCATTCTGTTGAAAGAAAAAAATATAAACAAAAGAAGTTGTAAATACATAAATTACACATTATATAAGCTGAAAATCTCATAAATATGCCAATTGCATCTTTATATTTTAAAGGCTTAGTTCGCAAAGTTGATTATGTTTAGAATAAAAATTCACAACAAGATCCCCTCCCGTCTTGCAAAATAATAGTCATATTAAATTGAGAAAACAAGAGACTAAATAAACAAATTCTTATATTAAATGTGTATAAATTAAATAAAAAACCAATTATTCATTCAATTTACTTCAGTGGCAATAGGTGATGAATTAAAAGGATCATCTCATATTGCAATATATTATACAACTATTCCTCAATTGCATACATAAGACATGCATAAAAGGCTGCCTATGCCTAAGGCTGCACTTCAAATACTGTTATTGTTTGAAATTTAAAATAATTATCATTGCCAAAAATTTCTTCATATTCAAGTGTCAAAAAAAAAAAAAATCTTTTTCAACAACCTAAAAAGTTAAAAAATACTTTCTGTAATATAAAAATATTTAAAATACTATTATTTAAAAGAAAACTGACAATTTTTAAAATATAAAAATAAAATTTATTAAAATTACCAAAGCCATCATCAGCCATTAGGCTTAGATTTCCATAATCTTCTTTCAATGTTATATCTTCAGCACGACTCTGATTCAAACTAACTTGGGCATCCATGTCTATTCTGAAAATCAAAATAGATACAATTTAGTTTTAAAAAATCTATTAGTATTAAGAGAGTAATGCAAATACTAAAAAAATTAATTTACTTTTATTCACAAAATAATTTTTTAATTGCTATTATTGACAAACAAAAATACTTACGTTATATCAGGCAATGCTGTATCAAAATCATGAAATACTTCAGGAAGAGTAATTGCAGCTACAGCAGCTTCACGATTACCTTCAGGCAAATCAACAACTCCTGGCCGAAAAGCAATTTTAATCTTTATAAATGCTTCATTACAATCAGCCAGCAGATACTTGGCCTTGCGGGAATATATTCTTACAATGCCAAGAAGTAAATGTCCAGATGTTCGTAAAGCCATTTTCACCTAAGGATAACAGAATTAATAAAGAATAAGTATTCATCAGAAAAATATACATTGGAATATACTGGGACCAAGGTTTAATGAATTCACCAGAATCTGAAATTCTATTCATTAGATTAGACTTGCAATATCCATGTCATTAATAATATCTGGGTATATATATAGTGTATAGTGTCGAAATATATATATATATATATTTCTACACTAACTTTATGTAACAACCCTAATAAGCAACTATACGAAAATATCCATAATCAGGAATAGTATAATTTTTATCCAACAGTAAAAACAGTGCCAGCAAGAAGACAAGTTGGAAATTTAACGACCCCAAGGACAAAATAACTTTGAAAATAACAGTAGAACAAGTTTGTTCATACTAAAGCACAAGCAAATTATAATTTTTTTTTCTCTCAATGCTTTTATGGACAATTTCTTTCACATGTGGCAATTCCAAAAAGAGGACTTTCGATACCTTTGGAGGGAATACCATAGACATTAGGGATTTTTATCAATTTGTTTACATTATGAGAATTATAGTCATCAATTTTTTAGAATATATGGCATAAGTAATTAAAAAGTGGGATTTAGATTTATATATAAAAAAAAGATTTTTTAAAGAATAAAGTAACATGGGCTAATTTAAGATAAAAATTAGAAAATCAATTAGGATTTAAAAAAAAACAGATATTAGTACATGGTAATGATTTCAAGCCAGTAATTAATCATCAAAAGAAAATAAAAAGTATTAATGCTTGCTAAATACAACAAGCAATTATGTAGCAAAGAGGTCATGCTAATAATGTTTAAAATTTTACTCTTTCATAAATGGTATGCAGAAATCCAAAATTCCTCATGAACAAACAATTGGTACTAAAGTACTCATTCATTTTATTTTTAAAAACTCAGTTGCAGCACTAAAAATATATATTTTTTAAAATTCCTGAAATAAAAATATTTAAACTGTTTCACTTAACAGAAGTTTCACAACAAAGTATATATATTTCCAATTAATTTTTATACCCATACGCGCAAAACACAACAATGGGAAAAAACCCTTTAGTTTGTTTGGTTAATATAAAAGTTGCCAAAATATTGTCAGTGTCATGAAAGATCCTTGTAAAATGGCCACAAACTTCCTAGGGCTAGATTTATAAATTTCGTGAAATTTTGCCAGTTGGAAAATGTTATATTTCATATGAATTTGAGAGGAGCTAGAATAATGAGAAAAGTACAAAAAAAGTTTCACAACAAATCATAGATATTTAGAATGCTTTTTTAAAATATAAAATCATACCTTAGGTTGAAGAATACCTTCCACACTGCTTTCAATATTTGTTTCAAATACATGTGCTTTAGTAAGTTTTTTATCCCAATGGGCAGCCAACCAGATTCGGGCCAGTGGCCCTTTCTTGGCTAGCACAAAATGAGCATAAAACATCTTTTAACTGCAAAAGAAAAGAAAAAATATTATATTTATATCAGTAATAAAAACAATATTCAGAAAACCAAAAATAAAAGCATTAATAACTGCTTTCAATTACCAGATAAAAGCATTTTATATATGCAAAAGAATGCAACTATTTTTTTAAAAAAAATTGATTGCAGTTGACAGGATATTTTGTATGAAATAAAACTATATTTTCAACAATTAAATTTTCAATACTTCATTCTCAAGATTAGAGATTGAAAAAAAAATGAACCAACTAATTTTTTAAATTTTATTACAGTTGATAGGATATTTTGTATAATACTAAATTATAATATTTTAAACAATAAATTTTTCATAACTCCACTCTCAAGTATAAAGATTAAAAAAAAAACACCAAAGGCTAACAATGGATTCTTGAGCTACTGAAAGAGCAGTAAAATAGTTTTGAGTTTTATTGCAATGTACTATTACGGCAGGGAATCTCAAGTTATGAGACACAAGTCAATTTCTGATGAATAGCAGCAAAATCGAAAATGTGCATTTGCAGGACATGGGAAAATGTAATGTGTACTTAAAATCTGCATCAAATCATACATTAAAACCAGTTTTTCGTAATTCTTCACAAATGTTCTTGTCGGGCTTATAAAGCCTCTCTATGCTGATCAATTGGGGGAAATCCAATATAATGAGGATGAAACAGGTTACTACAAAATTGGTTATTAAGAAATGAGTTGCAAAGTTTAAAAATTTGAGAATCATGATATTAAGGATATATCTTAACCTATACATTTGAATTACATAGATAAATAACAGATGTTGAAACAATAAATAGACAATGAAAATCTTACACAATTTAGAGATTTCAATCCTAATTTCTTTCAAAATCTCACAAACCAAAATATAGACAAACCCATTTTAAATATATGGTATTCTTCGACTAGGTCAGAATAAACTTTATTCAAAATAACATAATCAAATTACACATTCAACAATCTACACTCATTTGAAATCCTCAAAGTGAAGCATGATTGGATTCAATTTTACAGAGCACAAGAAATAAATTCATATTTTAGTAATAACTCAAATTTGATAAAAAAAATTTCATTAATTTCATATTTATGAATCATAAGAAATAATGTCCAACCAAAAGAATATTGCTATACTTAAACCCAACGTTTCTAACAGAGTAGTTTTCATTATATAGAATTTCTTTAGATGCTAAAAGAGAAAAATTCTAATAGGATAACTGCAGATAAATTTGATAAGACTTCAACTTAAATAGAAAATATTATTACAAAATTTTATGTAATTTGAAATTAATTCACATTTTCAGCATATGTTTATCATTTTCAGCTTGATAATTTGATTAAAATCATAAAAGAAAAAAAAATGATTTTAAAACATCAAATAATTCCATTTCAAAATTACAATTATTTGCATCGAGCCAGATCTTAAACCATGTATAACAATACTACAATACAGCTTGGTACTGATAGCAAGACTTCAAGAAACTTATGCTATTAACAAAACAATCTATCATAAAGCTAGCACAAAGTATATATATATATATATATTTTATATTTGGCAAAGAAATATCTATCTCATTTACTGAAATAGATGAAAAACTGTATGTTTAACAACATAAAATCACAGAATTTAAAGAGCTTAGAACATATTAAGATAATATCAAGTTTATAAAAAAGTACCTATTTTAACAATAAACTAGTAACACTTTTCAAACATTACAATTTTTTAAAAATTAAAAGAATTTTTGAAAAGTTAAATATTTTTCAAAACATGAAAAAAATCTGAAAATTCTTTTTACTTAAATTTTTATTACATACTTATATCAAAAATAAAATTACTTTAAAAATCAATGATCAATAAAGGAAAAGCACAAATTTTTTAATTACTAAAAAACTGAATTTTAATATTAAATTGCAATACTGTTTCCCACAAACTTTTTTACTAGTATTTTAATGCTAATAATATAACTATTTTTAATTACAAGTGATATATTATTGATTTTTAAAGCCAAATGGACTGAATAACATTTATGTTATAGTTTTTCATCTGTGCTAAATGAAAGGTTGATTAGGTGATAAATAAAAGAATCTGCCATATCAAATAAACTCAGCAATAAATTCAAGATTTCAAAAATTAATTATTACTAGGTGATTATTTAAAGCAAATATAACTACATGTAATTAAGTGAAGAAATATTTATTTTAAAAAATAGAATGAATGAAATAATATTAGAAACAAATGATCAGCTGTTTTTTTAATCCGACAAATTTTTTGTCACAAATAGGTAAAGAAAACACAAAAGTTTTTTTTCTAAAATCTTCGCGAAAGTGTAAAAAAAGAAACTGCCATTAACTAATAATGTTAAATTTCATAATCCGTACAATAAATCATACTGGGAAAATAAAGAAACAAATGATTAAAAGTCATACAAAGCAAATATTTTTAATTCTAATTCTTTTAACAAGCTATGTTATTTAAACATTGCAGATCGTAAGAGTCCCAATTACACGTTTAAAGCCCGCCAAATACTGAAATTCAAAAAAGTTCACATATATAATATAATATATAACCAAATCTAAAAATCATTACTTTAAAATAATTTACACGCCAACGAATTAATGAAATATTTTAGTAGGTGAATAATAAGTTATAATATCAAATAAAAGTTTTGTTTACATATATCGAATGGAAGGTATAAGACATGCAAAACCATTTTGCAATAGCCCCTTACTTAAAAGCAAAATAAATCAAAAGTGAAAGCTTTCTAACTATAGCTTAATCTAAAATATTTGCGCAAAAGTTGATAAAATCCAAATATATTTCTCAGAAGTTCATTTTGAACAACTTTTCAGAAAATATCTTGACTTGCTGACTACAAATTGTTTTGAGATAAATAAAATACACATTTACAAATATTGGATTAAAATTATTCAAAGTTATTTAACAAGGTTTGACTTACTTTATAATGTTACAATGCAATAAAATAGATTAATGACAAGTTGGTAATTTTAAATGACAACACATGTAACAAACGACAACCGCCGTTGCGAAACGTAAACGGATAGAAAAATATTATAAACTCAGGAAGGAGGGGGGTGAGTTGAGGTGGATTCCTTAACTGCCTTGGTCGAAAGTAGGTTTTTTTTATGAGATTAATTGAATAAAATAATGAAAATAAGTTAATTTCTGTCACATTTTCTAATTAAGTTTTAAAACTATTTTATATATCAGAAAAACAACAATACTATAAGCTTGAAACAAGCATTGCATCAATATCATTTTCAAAAACATTAACAGCAAATCAAAACTCAATGTATAGATGAAATCTGGTATGAAGCTTAAAAAAGTATATTTTTTAAAATAACATTACTTGTTAAAGCATTCTTTTAACTATCTTGATAAAGATAGCATTATTTGAACAGTTATATAGATTTAAAATTTAAAAACATAGTAATGATGTCATAAGTGATTTATTATTATTTTATCAAATGCAGTTTGAATATATTTTTTTAGCCATTTTTGGCATCGTTATTCATTGTTATGATGCCAACAACTGTAAATGTTGAAATTAATATTAATGTGTCAATAAATTTTTCTTAGTTTTCCAAGGGATAACTTTCTATTTTTGGAATTCAGCATTATTTTTAAAGCTTCTTTGCGCTGTTTTGGAAAACATAGGTTTATGTTTTCAGCGGCCATCTTAGATATTATTTTGTTTTCTTTAAGTGATTATCGTCAAATATTAAAAGGTAAATGTGTGTTTGTAAACATAAGAAACAGAATTTTCTACTTTTTAAATGTTTAAATAATGCAATTGAGTTTTTTTTGATATTTTTTTTTTTAAATTGTGTCATTCCGTGTTTCAAACTTTTAACGGTCTAATATTTTATTGTTGCATGGAAATATATACATATATGTAGTAGGAAAGAAAAAAATAAATACAATTTTATATTAATGTTTCAATTTTAATTATTGATTGCAAAATTAAATTTTAAAACATATCGAGTGTTTTGTTAATATTATTTTAACTAATGTAAAAATATGATTGATGCCACTTAGAATGCATTGCTTTAACATTTATAAATTTCTTGGAGAGGTAATTTCATAATTTTATTATTATTATAAAGCAATGCCCTTATTGGTGTCAGATTTTTAAAAAATGATAGTAAAAGCGTTGTTAAATTCTTTTATTTATCTTGTAACACACTTTTGATCTTGCTCAGTTGTTTGGAGAGATTTACTATAATAAAATGTAACTTAGAACTTTTTTAATAAAGTTAAAAATTTGAACAACTTTCTTATTATTCTGAACAAATGAGCTTTGAAAAGAAAATTATTTTAGAACAGGAAGGAAACGTATACCTTGAATCAAAGTAGAAATTGAATGAAACTAGTGAAAAAAATGTAATGTATCTAATGGTAAAATTGACTAAATCTCTTGACACGAACAGCTTTGATAACATGAAATGCATGTATAAACAATACCTAATAATTACTAATTGAAGAAGAGACAATCAAAACAAAGACTCATAATTATTTTTATAGTATGGAAGAAGAAATTAAACAATTTTTTGTAATGCTAAACAGCGGCAGCTTATTCCAAAATATCTTGGGAGTGCTGTAGCTTAAATTCTTGTATTGTGTACTGATAATTTCCATATAAATTTTGTTTTTTAATTAATTCTGATGTGTTAAATTATTTGTTAACAAAAAATTATTTGTTTTTTATTCATGATGATAACTAGTAAAAATTTCTCTAATTAGGCAGTTTTCTTTGTCAAACAATATAACACGTAATTTAGAATTCAAAATTTTCCATTATAAATAATAATGCAATTGAGCATATTTTTATAATTTACTGGTTTGTTTTATTGGCTCTGTTTAGGGATAGTTAAACAAATCACAGTTAAAACCGAATTTTACCAAAAACTTTAATTATAAAATTATTTTTATTAATTAAAAAATTATTTTTATTAATTAAAAAATTTATTTTCTATATTAAAAGGGTTATCTTCATATTAAAATCTCAGGTTCTTTACCTTTCTCAAACTAGCATATTTGCATTCTTGATGCTTAGATCAAAGGATCAGGTATTAGTTGAAAGATCTGTCAAAATGTATGTTTGTTTCATGTAAAATCTTCTAATTTTGATGTAGTATGAAAATATAGAGAACATAATGTTTTTTTTTAAATTTTTTATTCATAATTCAAAATGAAATGCTATAACTACACAATTTGTTACTGTGTAAATAAAATCTTTTCTGTGTATTTATTAAGTTTTTCTCTTTGACTCACAATGCAGATAAGACATGTTGCAAAAACAAAATAATATGATGACACATTTAAAAGTTTTAAATCTTAAAAATTAATTGAACTTTCTCATTAAATTTTTTTCATCAAATAAATACGATTAACCAAACTTTATCCAAGTTAAATCTCTGATTGACAGTTTAAACCAAACTTGTTGCATGAGCTAAATAAGATACTAAAGTATTTATATTAATTTAATACAGAAGTTTTAGCCTTAAAAATAATTAAATTTTCCCATTAAAATTTTTTCATAATTAAATATTATTTTTGTGTCAGTTTTCTGTTTGTTAATTTATTTTATATTTTAGTAAAGGCTCTGGGAAAAACTAGTGAAGTTATATGCATCTTAATCAGCAATGGAGACTCCTCAGATATCCCGATCTGGCAGAGTTTTGAAGAAGTCCACTAAGGTTAAGGAAATGGAAGATTTTGACATCAATGAATTAGACATGCAAGGAAAACCAAGGAAAAAAGGTAGGACCTCTGACGAGTATGATGAATTAGAGGACAAAAGAGTTGCTCCTATCAAAATACCAAAGATGTCCTTGAACCTGCCATCAGGAGCAAAGAGACCCCAGATTATGCCTAAAATGGGGGCTTCTAATGCTATGAAAGCTAAAACAGAAGCAAAGAGATATATGCTTCAAGACTCTGATGTTTCCAAAGAAACTGGTAAATATTTTCTAATTTTTGCCTGTTCATTTTGATGATTCTAAAGAAATAGGTACATGAAAATTACAAACAGCATTGCGGCTATTTTATTTGATCTGCTTAAATCAAAATTTCACCAAATGTCAGCATATATATATTGCATAATTATTTTCATTTTTTAACAAAAACCGAACAAACAAAATTTTAAGGCAGGTATTTTAATGTGGTTATAATAAATATTAGCACCATAATTAATTTGAAAGAAAATTAATTTACAGCTGCATTAAATTCTGTACAGCTGAAATTTCTAGTCAAAATTCTTCAAACAAGGAATTTAAAGTGAAAATATTTAGATTATATCACTACTCCTTTTTTTCCCCAATTATTTCATTGTAGTCTACTATAAATATAAAACTATAAATAAATAATATATAATAAATAAATAATATATATAACTATATATAAATCTTGATGAATCACAATTTGAGAATGGAATTAAAAAATTAATAAAATTTGTAGCTATCATTTTATTTGCCCCAAACAATTTGATCTATATTCTTTTGGAAAACATTGTTATTAATTCTGCCAAGAATTTTCAAATGGCCTATAATGCTGCATACATATCCAAAATGTCATAATGCTAATTTTTTTATGTCATTTCATTTGTATCAAAATTTTTTATTTAAATTTTACAAATCCCCTGATATTTAGTTTATAAATATTAATATAGGTAGAAATTTAACCATAATCAATGTTTGCTTTCAAATCGGAGGATATTCCACTTAAAATGCTGAGTACTCTTTTGTCCATCTTGTACTGTTTCTAAAATTTACTTCAGGAAGTTCTTTTATATATCCTTCTCATATAATGTATTAATTATTACATTTTAATTATTTTGTAGTATAACTAAAATTATAACTAAATTAATGTAGCATAACTAATTATAACCCTTGTAGTTTATAAAAGTTATACTTTTGGAAATTTGATTAAAGTTATAATTAATGCATTTTCTTACACTGAAATAAATGTATTGTGATTTGATTAACTATTACAGTCTTTTTTCCCCCAAAACATTATGAATTTACATTTTTCTCATCAAATGGAGGACAATAAAACTTGGCTTGATTTTGTTTATTAATTTTGATAATGATAAAATTAACTTGAGGGATATTTTCCTTCTTTCATTTTAATTTTGCTTTCAGTTGTTGGCATATATTAATTTCTCTGAAGAAAATGTAATAACTTTTCTGAAAAATTCAAAATAATAAATATTTAACAATAGTTATTGTTTGTGGAGGATAGTTTTATCATTGACAATCTTTTGAATATTTTATACTAAAGTTAAATGTATATATGATTATTAAATCATTAGATATGTCAAGATTTTGAAAATTATCAGTGAAGTTAATTAGGTTAGTATACAGTAAATTAGGAAATAGAAAAACAGAACATTTATTATGCAAAATACATAACAATATGCAGAAGATAAATTACCAAATAGTGTTTAAGGAATAATACAGATGAGCATGTTTTATTTATTATTTTTTTATATAAAATGTTACTCTTTCAAAGTTTAAAAATAATTTCTTTTAGTAAAATATGTTTCTACTTGAAAGATGATGAATAAATAAATAAATTATTTATGAAAATACATGCTGATACTATTTGTGAAGCAATCAAAGATATTTCATCTTGTTCCTTTTTGTTTGATACCATAGTACTTAATTTTTTTTATTGGAAAGTAAAAAAATATAATACCAGTTACTATCCATTTCAATTGATGATGTAGTTTGTTAATGTTTGAATATTAACTGCAAGCCATCAACAAACTTTTTACTAAACTCCATGCCTTTTGAAAATTAAGTTTTAATGACCTTCATGGTCAATAGGCTAATATAATATCTTTGGTGATTATTATTATTATTATTTGACAATTAATTATTGTTATGTGGTGAATATACAAATTCTAACTTTTTAAGTAAAAACCATTATATTATTCATTATTACTTCATTTATTAGATACCGTTTTGTGTTATAGATACAAAATTTATTTAATGAGTATGGGTTGCAAATAGTTTTACAATTTCTCACTAAGGTTGATAAATTAGTATGCTTATTCCTTAGTTTATCTTTTAATTTAGACTCGAGTTCGGTTTCAAGTGAGACATCAACTTCTTCTCCATCATCATCTGATGAATCTGATGGAGAGTTACCAGATGTGCGTCAAAGATACTCCCATGTTGATGTGAAGAGTGGTTCATTGATGCAAAATGTCCCACATTCTCCTCAACAAGAAAAAGTCATTGTAGAACAATACAGACAGGTTTGTTGGTTCTGCACTTTTATCTTTTTTCTCCCCACCATTTGTTCCTTTTTTCTATAAATCTTAATCCATTAGCACATTTATGAGGTTTTATATCCGACTATTTTTCTTGTGTTGATAAGTTCAAGGAATGTTTTTAAACTTATAATTGCCTCTTCCTGTACCTTCATGACAATTTAGATTGGGATTAAAATGGCAGATATAGTAAATTTGATGCTGTTGAAACAGAATTTAATATTGTGTAGAATTATGAATGAATCTGATGGAGAGTACTGACTTCCTGTATCTTCATGATAATTTAGATTGCGATTAAAATGGCAAATATAGTAAATTTGTTGCTGTTGAAACAGAATTTAATATTGTGTAGAATTATGAATTATTTTTAAGATTTCAGGATTTTCAATTGATATTTTTGAGAAGTAATTTAAATTTATATTTTGTAATTGATTATAGTTTTGAATGTTAATCTTTCATATATAAATTTATATTAGAATATATGCTTAACATTATATAATTGGTAAAAAAAAAAAAAGGGTCAGTTTTATATTAGTTGTATCTGTATTTTGATGCTTTTTATTTTAGAAAAGAAATATTCAAAATATTTTCCCTTTAGAATATTTTGAATGTTACTATACATTATAAAAGCAACTATATTTATTAATTTTTATATAACTATTAAGAATTATATATATATAATCATTTCTTCATAGAAGTTTTCTAATACAGATAATTGAAAAAAAAAAATTACAATTTAAACATTGAATGTGACCGTATCAATATGGCATATTTTAGTAATTCATAGAAATGATAAATTGAATACTAGTCTAATCAGCCTGAATAAGAATGAAATAAGTATTAAAAATTGAAAGTTCTAATTAAAAAGTTTTAAAAAAGGAAATTTTAGAGCGAATTTAAAATTTACATCTCATGATATTCTTTCTTCTGAGTCTCTCAAACCAAAATCAAGTATTAGGTTTCCCATTTGATTTTGGCATCTTGGTTAAATATTATGGATTTTTAAATATTGTTGATTTTTTAAATCTGATTAATTATGGAAACGAGTAAAGATGTCTGCTTGGCTTCTGAAGAACAGGCTCTCTGATTTGAAATTGAGTAACTTATGTAGAAAAAGTAAAAGCTGTTTGAGCTGTAATCCATTATTTATTTATTATCTAGCGATTAATCACGAACAAGCTGCTTACCATAGATTGATTGTCAAGAAATTATGCTCTGGATATAGATTTAATCGAATAAATCAAGAAATGGAAGAAAAATATTTGATCTGCTTTTATCAAAATGTAATTATTTCTTTAAAAAATCAAAAAAAAAAAAATGTTGGAAATTCAACTGAAATTTTATTGATTAAATTAATTAGCCTCAAGATTTTTTTCCATGTTAAATTCAAAGTTATAATACAGCAGGTTATTGCCAATGTGATTCATTTTATTTTTCTAAGAACCGTATAATTTATCCCCAGTTTGAATCACCAATCACATTTGGAGATCAGAGCAGTGAAGCTGCAATGGATGCCAGTGATGATGATGAAAGTGATTCTGGTCTTGTCATTGCTGAAGAATCCAATGATTCATTATTCTCCAGAGGGGGGAAATCTGCAGGGAAGAAGAAACCAGTTAAAAAAGATCCTTCTTATACAGCAAGGAAAGGTGGGGCAGCAAGAAAACGTCCTCCACCCAATCGAAATTCAACTGGGGCTGTTGCTGCCAAAAAGGAAAAACCAGTAAGTAAATATTTTTTTGTATAGAGTTAATGATCGAGTAACTGTAACTAAAAGGGGCTTGTGTGTAGAGGAAGAACAGGATATTAGGTTAGGCCGCGGTGGCCTGGTTTTAAGATCTTGGCTTCGGAACTGAAGGATGTCAGGTTCGAGACTCGATTCCACCTAAGAACCATCATGTGAGGGGGTCTCTTGCACATTAAATCTCTCAGACCAAACGTCTTCCTGCTGGTGTAGTGTAGAGAGGGGGGTGCCAGTTCAGGTGTCATCCTCATCATCTGACCGTGGTTCAAAATTATGTCCGTCCCAAAATAGCTCTAGTGTTGCTTTACAACGGGACGTTAATTTAACTAAAACTAAAAGGATATTAGGTTCTCTGTCTCTCTCTTTTTTTTATTTTGAAGACTATTGTTATAATAAGACAGGAATCCTGAAGATAAAATTGTGCTCTTATGAAAGGAATTTAAGTTGGAGAACTTTTTTAAGTCATTGGAAGATGTGATCTGTGGTGGCAAAGGTGTAAGAAAAAGAAAAAGGTGCATTGTCTGTCTTACTTTATTAAAAAAATAATTCTTCATAATAAAATGAGTTTTTAAAGTAATAAGCTTGCATTTTCTTTTAAAGTTCTAAAAGTGTGTGTATCCATACCATGCATAGTACATGTTATTGTTTCCTGCAATAAATTTGCCAGTTTTATTTTGGATTTATTTTAAAAGGTGTACAAATCTGTAAATAGAGGTTAATGTACTAACTAGTACAGAATCAGTATGCTTTGTAAGATAAAGGCTTGTTTTTTTATTTCTTGTTGAAAATGTGTTTTTTTTTGTGCAGAAATCTATACTTATAATAAAGCTTAATGTGTGTGTGTGTGTGTGTGTGTGTGTGTGTGTGTGTGTGTGTGTGTGTGTGTGTGTGTGTGTTGGCGCTCTACAGGCCAGAACGTTGGACTTACAGCTACCAAATTTGGTACATGTATACCTTGGAGGTCGGGAATGTGCACCTCGGAGCCCTTTTTTCGAATTTTTGATTCGAATTTGAATTAATTAAAATTAAAGCGAAATTTCGACGTTTTTCCGCTATAACTTCCGAAAATATTATCGCACAAACGTGATTCTGCATCCATTTAAAGATTAAAAAATTAGCTTTCTAACGGTATTGGTTTTTTAAATTCATAACGTAAGCTTCTATTTTTAAAGAATTTTTAAAGAAATATTTTAACCATGTTTTTTATCAGATGACTGGATAAAATAAAAGAATGCCAGAAGTTCGAATAAAAAAAAACTATCATCGCAGAATAAATCTAAAGAAATGCAACTTTTAGCACGTGAGTGGATAAAATAAAAGAAATATAAAATGTGATATTTTCTAAAAAAATAAATGCAAGGCAAAGGATTCTATAATCGTTTGCAATATCTAAATAATTAATTCAATAAATCTTCTTTACGGTAAGCCTGATCGAATTTAGACAGGAATCCCGACTTAATGGCATATTTCGACTATCGTTTGCAATATCTGTCTCATTAATTCAATAGTTTTTTTCTATTATAAAATGTGATAGTTTCTTTAAAAAATTAATACAAAGCCAAGTTTTTATAATCGTTTGCAACATTTAAATTATTTATTGAATAATTTTTTTCCCTTTTTACACTTTCTTAAAAAGATATTTAATATTTTGGCAACATCCCCCGGAAAAAATTTTAGAAGGCATTACTCATGGCGGACCAGCTGGTCGCCAAAGGCGGCTAGTGAGCAATGAAATGAATTAATACTAATTAGCAACTCATAATTTACTTCATTTGACATATTACAATTATAATTTTTGTAATATGCCAAATTAGATTTTTATACATCTGAAACTGTGTATTTTCACTGCAGATTATGAACATTTTAGTTGAGTATCTGATTCTTTTCTTTATATTCAGAATTTTTTATAGTTTCTAAATAAAGAATTTTTTGACTTTTAAAGTTAATAATAAAATTAATGTAGATTTCAATGATAATTGTTATAAATCTTTAGTTGTATGATTACTGCAAAATATTTTTAGGAGATTTTATTTGGAGTTTCATCAGGTATGTGAAATTCAATATTTAACTAATGCAAATCAAAGATTATTATAATTAAAGATAAAGAAAAAATTTTTTTCAAAGATGTTGATTTATTCAAAAACTAATTTTTTTCTTAACTGTAATATTATGAAAAAATAATAATCTCCTTAGAGCTAAAGCTTAAAAATCAGTAAGTGATTTTGCTATTATTTGAAGAAGTTTGCCCATAACAAAATGAAGTTTATTGGATTAGTTAGAACTATTTATTTATCAATAACATTTTTTATGTATTTATTATATAAAAATATCTTTTCTCGTGTTTGTTTTACTGTTATATTTTCTTTTGCAAAACTGAGTGCTTAAATAGTAGAATTGCTTTAAACTGATTATTTTGAAACTAATTTAGTCTTGTTTATTATTCATATCATATTACTTTCGTATTTAAATTTTAAATTAATTTTTATTCAATTCATTTACAGTTTTGATCATTTTCTTGCAATATATCTTATATCATACCTTTTTTTAATATCTAAATTGTAGGCTGGTAGACAAAAACCTGTGACAGCATATATGCTCTGGTGCAGTGAAAATAGGAAAAAAGTGACTTCTGGTATAGGTATGAGTTATTTAATTTTATAAATATTGTTAGAAAGAAATGATTTTGATTAATATATGTCAACTAATTTTACTCCTTAATTCACCTTGTATTCTCGATCATGGTAGCATTTTGATGTTTTCCTGACTCCCTTCCTCCTTCTCATTCATTTATATCTTAAAGAGTGTTCATAAAATACTTGTGTTTGATATTGTGAAACTGTTTTACTGTATCAGTTAGAAACTATAGAAGAGTGAATTCCTTACTTATGCAATTCTGAATTGTATACAGTTTTTAAAATATTAGGTTGGTGCGTATGAAATGTCGGATTCTCTTTACATGCGGACGTTTGTCTCCCTGTTTTCGTTATACTTTTGTCTTTGGCATAACCTCATTCATAGTCGTATTGTCCATTGCCAGAGACTCATTTCAGCAAAATAGGTTTTCTCGAAGGTCTTCCCTTTTGTTATTTCTTTTGAGTTTATTGCCGATATGAATTCTGCCGACATTCGCGTCATTTTCTTATATGAGTACAAACTTGGTAATAGTGCTGCAAAAGCTGCACGCAACATAAACCAAGCGTTTGGGGAGAATACGGTTAACGATCGGAAAGTGCAGCGCTGGTTCGAAAAATTTCGGCGATTTTTCACTGCAAAATGAGCCGCGCGGAAGACCCAAAACGTCTGTGAAGAATGATGACCTGAAGGCTCTAGTAGAAGCGGATCCAGCCGTATCCACGAGGGAACTTGCTATCAGGATGAAAGTTGACCATACAACGATATTGAGACACCTTTCTGAGATTGGCAAGGTTAAGAAGATGGACAAGTGGGTACCGCACGCACTGACAGAGCGAAATAAGCTGGAACGAACTGGAATATGAAGTTTTGCAGCATCCACCCTATTCACCGGATCTCTCGCCGACCGATTTTCATTTTTTCAAGCATTTAGAGCTGTTTTTAAGGGGCAAACACTATGAAAATGAAGACAGTCTAAAAAACTCGATATCAGAGTTTATTAATTCTAAAGACCAAAATTTTTTTAAGACAGGCATCTACGCTTTAAAATCTCGTTGGGAGAAGTGTATTGAAGCGAATGGAGCATACTTTGATTGAATAAACAGCTTTTGAAGAAAGATATGCAGTTTTATGCAATCACTTAAGAATCCGACATTTCATACGCACCAACCTAATAAAATTTTTCAAAGCGGTCTTCCTTACCAAATTTTGGAGTAATACCAATAATAGTATAACTTTATGTGTATTTAAAAATATTTGTAAACTGCTAAAAAGAATTTGTAAAATGATTTAAAGAATTGATTATAGTATATTTTGAGGAAGGATGAGGGCCTTTAGAATTTTTATATTTGGAAACTTAATTTAAAACTTGCTTATTTTTCAGAATTATTGTTGATTCTGAAAAATATT
The DNA here is from genome assembly GCA_026543055.1 of Argiope trifasciata. Lineage (NCBI taxonomy): Eukaryota > Metazoa > Arthropoda > Arachnida > Araneae > Araneidae > Argiope > Argiope trifasciata. The sequence goes on along the minus strand of JAPMOQ010036426.1, from coordinate 315,571 downwards.
AACAAATTGTGTTCTTTGGGGGGGAGGGGGGAACCGTTATATACTTTTACTATAAAAAGAATGTTTGAAAAATCAAGATTAGAAATTTCATTTCAAAAATAAAATTATATAGTACAGTTTACATGCTATTTTAAAAAAGCTATAAGTTTTTAAAACTGAATTAATTTTAAAGAAAAAAAAATAAGTATTTTAATTTATACAAGAATATCAGATGATTAAAATAAGAAATCAAAACTGTTATTTATAAAAAAAAAAAACTATTCATATTTGATGGATGGATGACTTGTTCATTTTACTGTCTAAAACTATTTATTTTTTTATTATAGTTAGATAGACCTACTGTGTTTTATATTACTTTCAATTCTCTAAGTAAACAGATTCACATGGCTAAACTTCTTAAAATTCAATTCTTCATGGTTTTAGCCAAGGTCTTTAATTTTATGTAAAAATTGTAAAAGGAATAAAACAGTAATTAGGGCATCTACAAAAATATTTTGGAATGATCATTCCTGCTGGTTTATTTGTGAAAAATCTATATATGATAGAAAAAGAAGATGTCATTTTTGTGTTTAGCATGTCTAATTTTCTAAAAGAAAACTGACATTCTGTAAATTCTAGATTCAAATAAACCTGCTTTCTAAGCCAAATTTTAAATTTCTTCAGTCCTCCCCCCATGCCATATCCCCAAGTCGCCCCCATATTTCATGCCATTTGTGCAGTTATAAGATTAGTTGGGTTTGTAATCTAGTTGAATATTATTTCTGTACTATATTTGAATATATTTCACAGATTCTTTTGTTTAAATATATATTGATTATTCACTTTATTATTTTCTATTTGATTTGTTTACAATGTCAACTTATTATGTTTCATGATTACTTTAACAACATGTGTTAAAATTGTTTACTGCTATTGTAACGATTTTGTAATTGACTTAGTTTAATATAAAATAAAGAAGAATAAATTTCATTATAATTACCAAATCTGACTTTTTAAATACATTTAGAAATAATTTCTTCTGCAGTAGTAATAATGTAATTTTATTCCTTGATAATCCAGTGTAAAAATATGACGACAAATTCTATAAATAATAAGTTTATTAATTGTGTGCATATGCATTGAAAAACAATTTTATGTTCTTTTTTATTTCAAATATTTAGCACTTCTCTGTCATAAATATAAAAAAATAATTTATGAATAATTTATTTATTTATTGTACATGTAAAAAATGCTTTTGTAGAAATATACTCTTGCTGTGGCCTAGGGGCTGATTTTTAAACTACTAGAAATAATATAATAATATATAATTCCACTTGGAGATATGCTTTCAAAGGTTAGAGAAATTATATTTTATGTTGTTTAAATTTATCCATATATTTCAGAAAAATGTAGGAATTTAGCATATTATCAGTCATATTTTGTAAATCTATCGTATTATGTGTTGACCCATTAAATCATTTAATTAAAAAAATCATAGCTTTTATAATTAAGGTCTACCAAGTGGTAACTGTTTAACATAAATGGGATATTATGTACCAATTTATTTTGTGGAACAATTAGAAAAAATAAAATGTTTTGATGAAATTAAAAATCATTGTTTAAATTTTTTTAGTGTTTATGTGTTCAAGAGAAAAGTGTAAAATAGATATTTCACTTGTGTATAAATGATAATAAAAATCTAATATAGCTTGTTTCATGAAAATGTAATAAAAGACATATTCATAACGTATTATTATAAGCAGTTGAAATTTTTTTATCATTGAAAAGGGATTAAAATTTTTGTTTGGTCATTGACAACTTGTGTATACTCTATTAGACATAATTATTGTTTACGTTTAAAAGCATAAATATATTTTTCCTTCCCTTTCTCCCCCCCCCCTTGCACAACTAATTGAACCCCCATAACAAACATAATGTTTACATCTTAGCACAAAAAATGTACATGGACATGGAATGTAAATTAGAAGATGTTCTTGAAATAAAATGTCAAAAAAATTAAACTAAGAAAATAAAAAAGATTGATGAAAAATAATTTTATATATTTCATAGTATTTGAAATTCTTAGTTTAAAATTTAGAAAAAACTTTAAATGATGTAATGATAAATCTTAATAGTGCAACTAAATATAATTTCATTTTGTAATTGATTCGATGAGGTTTCTCTCATACTTAGTATTTAGTTATGTAGTCCATCCTAAATGCTGTTTTCAGGACTAATTTAATTTTAGTAGCAGAAGAATACTTTTCTTAAATGTTAAAATTTCAAAAATATTTTATTAAATATGATTGATAAGATTGGGGAACTATATAAAAGATTAACTTTTGTACTTTCTTAAGTTACATATTTATTGATTCAAACATAATAAAATATATATATTTCCAATTTGAACCATATGTTTTACCATTGTTAGTTTAGAAATTAACTATTATACCTTGATAACAGCTTACCTGTATAAAGTTCCATATTTCAAAGCATAAAATAAGTTTGAAGTTAAAGAACATTTTCTCGTATACTTATTTATTAAAATTTTTTTGTAGGTTTTACAAATATTGGGAAAAAATTGGGAGAAGCATGGCAAGCTTTGCCTGATAAAGAAAAGATGGTTAGTAAGGAAAAAGATTAAAACTTCTTAAATTTATATTAAAATTCATACTTTTTATATAATGTTAATACTGATCTTTTTTTAAAAACAATTTAAGGAATGATGATACTGGAGAAATGTTTATTAATTATATTTCTTTTTTCTAAGGCTTGGAGAAGAAAGGCCAAGAAACTAGCCTTGAAAAATTCTGGAGGTCTTATCAGCACTGGACCAGCCAGTGACTCCTCAGCCAAGGTAGTCAGTCGCTCCACAATGAGCACTGGCAGTGAAAGTCCTTTGCACAATTCAGGTGAATCGACTCGAGCACTTGGAACATCTGCTATTGATTCTGCTGCCTATCTCAAGTTGCTTGGAGAGTCATTGAGCGTGATTGGGCAAAGACTTACAGAACATGAGGTAGTTTGTGAATGGTTTTTCTTTAAAATGATTATTAAATAATATTTTATTAGAAGTTTTTAATGTGTTTGGTTTCATCTGAGTGTCAGATATAATATAGGAAATTTTTAAAATCTTTGTATGAAAAGATAAATATAACTTCTATTTTTAAAAAAAATCTATTTGAATTGTTACCTGCTATTTATCCTTCATATTACAGGACAGAAAATATATATATATATATAAATTTTAATCTTGTTTGAATCCAAAATAATTTATGGTTTCAATTCTAATTTTTAGTTTCATTTACTGAATTATTTTAATTTAGATTTGTTTCATAAATAGGTTTTATTTCATATAGCTTTTATTTTTGTTTACTTTTTGTGGTTTAATTCTGAATTAAATTTTAATTTCGGTTTTCCAAAATAATTTAATTTTTGAAGATTCTGGAAATTGGTTTTGATTAGTTTATGGTTGATTACTTATATAAAGGTTGATGATGTTTTGATATATGATGTTTTTTACATATATATGCATAAAAAAATCAGCTATTATAAAATGAAGCAGTGTGAAAATTATGTGCGAATTATTTAAAAAGATAAAAGTGCTCTAATTTTCATCATACTGATGAAAAGGACATGATAATTCAGTGTGCCCAGCATATTACAAAAAGTTCAGAAATGCAGGGAAGTAGTAATGCTATAGTAATGAAAATACTGCACTCATCTCCATAAATTAAGGGCAATGCAAGTTCAGGAAAAGTAAAAGTCAGATGTTAAACAATTGTGACTTATTTGTAAAGTCTATTTATTAAACAAAAGGTAAAGAACAAAAAAGATGCTATATGTTTGATATCATTTATAAAAAAGGTAATTTTTTGCTCCCTTGAGAAAATTACAATATATATATATATATTACATGGTAGACACATAGTATGTCCCCCAAATGATGCAATACAGGCCTTACAAAGTCCAGGTCTGCTGAGTATCAAATTATCAATCTGATCTTTGGGAATATTACAGCACTCATTAAACAATACTGTTCTTCTGGATTCAAGTCTGGAGAAAATGCAGCCCAGTCCACATAGGTGATATCTTGAAATTGAAGGCATTCATTTACGATTTAAAAAATTGTTTCAAGACAATATAACATGATATGTTTTAATCTTTACAATAGCATTTATTTTTTATCAGTAATATAAGAAAAGTAAAATTTTATATTTTGAAATTAGGGTATGTGTGAAAATTAATGAAATGTGTTGATAAGTTTCAATCCCTCCTCCCATTTCAGTATCTTAATTTACAGTTTTTTTAATGAACTTTTTTTATGTTGAATGATAAGATGTTAAATAAGACTATTCTGTATTTAGAAATTTAATTTTTTTAGGAAAAACTCTAATCTGTGTGTAGGTTTTAAAAAGTAGATTTTAATAGATAATGAGTAATTCAGCAAATATCAGACCAGACTGACTGATAAAAAACAATATTACGAAAAGTGCCATTTTAATGGAAGTTTATTAGGGAACATATTTTAGTAACAAAATCTATATTTATTGCAGAAAATTACACAGTTCTTAATAAATATTTTATAATTTTATTTTAAATCTTAGCAGCAGTTTATTGTTTATTTCGAGTCTAGGGCAATATTATTAATATGCAGTGAGTTATTTTTCTTGTAAAGCATTTTCTTTTGCTCTTATGGAAATGGTAGACTATCTGCAAGATTGATTCATTAAGAGTATTGTAATTTAACATACCGAACACTATACTTTACTTTTATAGCTAAATGGCCATGACATTAAATTAATTCTCTGTTTCATCTCTAAATTGAGTTAGTTATTACAGCTTTTGGATTACCATATGAAATTGGCTATGCTCTAAATTGTAACAAAAAATAGGACTGAAAGTTTAATTTGCATGTAGTTGCTCATATAGAAATGATTCATTCTATTATCATCCTCTAAGAATTGCTTTAGATGTTGTAGCACTGGAATTTTCATACTAGCTTCCAGACTAATAGAG
>JAPMOQ010036426.1:281439-303656 GCA_026543055.1 Argiope trifasciata | reverse complement strand
GAAGTTACTATGGGCTAAATTGAGCTAAAAATTAGGAAATCAATTCAATTTAAATTAAATTTAAAAATATCATTAGATAGACAAAATGAAATGGAATCCGGAAATAAGAGAATATTCTAGAATGAAGTTACTATGGGCTAAATTGAGCTAAAAATTAGGAAATCAATTCAATTTAAATTCAATTTTAAAATATCAAAATATCATTACATACACATATATATAAAAGCACAGTCGTGGCCGAAGACAGGAAAGTAACTTTGTATTTTTAACTTCGTTTTATTTCTATCCCGGAAGACATGATTTATAAACAAGTAGAAGCGACAAGCACAAGACAGAGTGACTCAAAACGAAATGAGGAAAAGCTAATAAAAATTTTATCCCTGTGAATATATACTATGAGATTTTAATAGGGATTTTCAACACGCGTTGATCACAGGCAGGGAAATGATAGGGGTTTTTAAGAATTTGTTTGAGTCTGTAATATTTTATCCCTTTACACGAAGCGTGGGGGTCACTGACTAAAGCATTTTCACAGAGATTTTGCTGTATTAATTAAACAGAAAAAGTGGAATGAGATCAGGAAATAAGAGAAATTTTAGAATGAAGTGAATATGGGCTAATTTAAGACAAAACTTTGAAAATTAAACAATTAATTGCTTAACATACATTTACTTATTTAAAAAAAATCGGGCACTTCGGTTGACTTTATTTATTATCGTTTTTACAAAATTAGTGTCGATGGGAAGGACTTATGGATGCATTCTAGAAATTAATTAATCGAAGAAATTAATTCTTAGTCTCATTCTAGAAATTAATTAACCGATGAAATTAATTCTTAATTTAATTCTAGAAATTAACTGACTGAATTAATTAAGTAACGTCATAAAATTTTTATACTATGGATATTGGTTGTTTATTTCACTGAATCATGAACATCATGACATTGCCGTTGCCGTAATTAGAAGAATAAATAAGTTTTATCATCAAATAAAATTGGAATAACAAAATTTGAAATTTATATGTATACAATGTATTTATATGTATTTTCAATTGTATACAATGTATATATATTTATTTACATGTATTTTCTATGCAAAATTTCTTCCATTTGGATTTTATTTTAAAATGTAGGGTGTTCGTTTGGATTTAGCGGAACGGATAGACAAGATAACTCTTTTAGTCGGTTTAATTTGACAAATTAATCATTTTGATAGAAAAATCACATAACTTCGTCATTCTAAATCGTTGCATTTTTGTTATTGTCTAGTTGATAAATAAATATATATATATATATGACTCAGGGTAGGTTGAAATATGAAGATTCATTGAAACTTAGTTCCCAGTTTATATGAAAACTGTAGTTCCTTACCCTCTATAGTACAAACAAGTGATGCAATATATAAATGTACACGTAAAATAGTTTGTTCTATTTTTCCAAATGTCTCATACCTATAAATTTTATTGGTAAGCAATTTATTAACATGATAAATTAAATTTCACCCTACTAATTAAGTTCCATAATACTTTCGTACTTTAAAGTTTTATTGTTATAAAGTTATTAGAAATCGGTTTAAATATTTAACATTTGCTTAGAGCCCTGAAACAATTAAAATATCGTTGTAAAATAATATGACATTTTTATTATAAAAAAAAAACTTTTAAACCTTCTACCAAATTATAATCATTTCCATCTGAAAATGTAATTCCTTCAATAAACACGGATAATTTTAATTGCTTAAAATATCTTTACAATATTATCTTATTAATACGTGATTATTTTACGTTTAAATCTTACAATAAGTTATTTTTTTAAGTGGTTTAAGTCTTTCTAAAATCATCTGCCTAATAAGTGATTTTTTAAGTGGTTATCATTCTCCATTAAAAAATAATAATAAACAATGGCTCCTCGTATTTTAAAACAAGATCAAATAAAAGACTAATGATAAACTAATTTAAAGGTATTGGAAATAGTATTTAAGCAAAAATATATGTAAAAAAACGACCTAATTCGAAAAATTACATTTCTGTTACGGAATGTTTCGAATTCTGTAGGATTCTACTTTTGAAATAACGGTGAAAGAGAGGCATAGTTTCTCTGTTAACAAAATGAGATTTACTTATATGGGATCGCTAAATTATTGACTTTTTCCGAGTAGAAATTAGGAAATAAGTAAATATATCTCAAGAACTAATCTGAATTTCGAAATAAAATTTGATAATATTCATAAAAACGCCTGGTGGTAGGTGTCGAGCGAAAAAACTATATCTCAAAAGGTTAATTCGTTTTATCAGTTAATCGATCTGGATAAACTTGTTCATTCGAATCATTTCCAATAGCAAGTGGCGGCTACAATGGGGGGAGGAGCAATTGCCCCCCCTGACTGCCAGAAGTTGAAAATTTCGTCGGCAATTACTTCGAAACGCAGTGTTGCGAATTCAGTATTAAAGCATATAACACAGCCGTCGTAGCCTTGTTGGTAGAGCGCAGTCTCGTAACCGAAAGGTAGCGAGTTCTGTCCTTGTCTCGGCCAAAGACCAGTGTGTTGGCTAATGGCAATTAAATAGGTCGTGACTGCAAAGTTCTCCAAGTTCCCACAATAAATGATACCTCTGGGGTACTGAATCAGGGATGAGTCCGTCACTGATTTGTATCTAAAATTCTGACTTGCAGATGGATGAATGAGTTGGACTGCCCCCTAAAAAGGGTTGCGTCGTGTGTGTTCGAGCAGAGTCGTACTCTGACCTGAACGGTGCACGTTAGCAACGAAAGGAGCACTTCGAAAGAGCTTTTCTCATTCGGCTTGGTATGAACAAGTGGCATTCATTAGACCGATCGACTGATCGAGAATAATTTAAAATCCAATTTGGAATTAAAATATTATAAACAATTTAAATATCGGAGAAATGATTTAAGTAGGTAGAATGACAATGTTAGAAAAATTACTGAAGATTCGATTGGTGAATAAATTTTCTGGTTATTCTCCTTGACTCTGTTAAAAAATCAGTTCAAAGTTAGGTCAACTGATTATCGAACATAAGATGGAACTGTCACATGTTTAATCCATAGTTTGCTCAACATTTGGCATAATAACCGACGAGGTGAAATGAGTCTGTAATATTTTGCCGACTATTCTTTGTCGGTCGACTAAAAAATCGGAGCGGCTTATGTTAAAATGAGAGATAATCGGACGTCTAATTTCACTATCGGATATTCAGCCTATTGTTTGCATCATATTCGGCCGAAAAGCTGACACACACACACGTACTCAATATTCTATCTATGCATGCACTTCACTTGTTCAATGAATTAGTACCTCAGTTTTTCTTATGCTATATTTAATACTAGCCTTTGGCGACCAGCTGGTTCGCCATGAGTAATGCGTTCTAAAATTTTCAATTAAATCACATATTCATTAGCCTTGAAGTAATTCCGGGTACCGATTGGCCTGAAATTAATATTTTCTTTAAGATGATGGACGGAAAGTTCTAAAAGAACAGGTTTTCCTAATAATATTCTTTAACTTTATAAATCAGTCAGCTTTAACTATCGGTTATGCTTCCAAAATATTAAAAATGTTTTTTTCGGTGATGTTACCAAAATATTAAATATGCTTTTTTAAAGAAAGCGAAAAAGGGAAAAAATATTGAATTAATGATACAGACATTGCAAACGATAATAGAAATATGACATTAGGTCGGGATTTCAATGCATATCCAGTCTAAATTCAATCAGGTTTACCGTAAATAAAGAAGATTTATTGAATTAATCATTTAGATATTGCAAACGATCATAGAATCCTTTGCTTTGCATTTATTTTTTTAGAAAATATCACTTTTTATATTTATGTTTTTTTTTTATCCAGTCCCGTGCTGATAGTTGTATTTCTTTAGATTTGATTTACGATGATAGTTTTTTTTTTTAACTTCCGTCATTGATTTCTTTCATTTTTATCCGGTCACGTGCTAAAAAAACATGTTTAAAATATTTTTTTAAAAATTCGTTAAAAATAGTAGCTTAAGTTATACATTAAAATACTGATACCATTAGAAAACTAATTTTTCAATCTTTAAATTGATATAAAAATCATGTTTGTGCGATAATATTTTCGGAAATTATAGCGGAAAAACGTCGAAATTGTGCTTAATTTTTAATTAATTCAAATTCTAATAAAAAATTCGAAAAAAGGGCTCCGAGGTGCACATTCCCGACCTCCAAGGTATACATGTACCAAATTTGGTAGCTGTAGGTGCAATGGTCTGGCCTGTAGAGCGCCAACACACACACACACACACATTGAGCTTTATTATAAGTATATATATAGATTATAACTACGTGAAATGGAGAACAATTTTCCTTCTTTTTGAAAATATTAGTTTACAATAGCTTTGATGGCAAAATGTATTTAACAATAAACTTTATGTAGAATGGATGATAATGTTCGATAGCTTTCTGTTTATTCTCGTTTTCAGGTCTGCATTCATTAATTAAACTACTAACTTATACATCTGACTCTGCTAGCACTAAAAATACTTCTTTAGTAATAGTTTAATAATAATAAAAAAAACATTATAAAATATTATGTATATAACATTATAAGTGTTTCATGTTTTTAAATAAAATCTGAATGTGAATTAAATCAGAATACTTTTAAAAATACAGATAAAATTCTTTACTTCACAACTGTCTCGCAATCTTAATAGTTTCTTAAATTTGGAAAGTGGCGAAAATTAGATTTAAAAAATGGAGAAAATCAGATAAAAATTACATTTAATAATTATGATAATGAAATAATAAATAATAAATTAAAATTAATAATAATAAACGTAATAAAAATTAAGTTTGAATTTTAAGATGGTATAAATACATTTCTTGTAGAATAATTTATTTCGAAGTTACTGAAGAAAAACGATAAAAATTCCTGTGTATTCTAATTAATTGAATTTATAATTAACTTTCATACTTTGAGAAATTAATAGTATTCTCTCTTTCTTTTTTTTCAACTAATAAATATATAAGATTTGATTTATTTCAATCCAATTCTTTAGATATATAACAAATATACACAGCCGCAGTGACCTGTATTTATATTACGATTATATTTTTAATTTTCTCAATATATTGACTTTTTTTTTTAAACCGAGTTTCTGAAGATAGCTAGTTTTCAAGTTTCGTTTGATGAGCAGAGAACACACAAATACAATTTTTTAAACTAAAAATGTTCTTTTTAAAAATTTTGGTTTCTGAATGAGTTAAAAGGAATTAATTAACCAGTTTCGAATTTTCTCTATATATTATAAGAATTTTATGCAAAAAAAAAAGGAACATAACTCTAACAAAAGAATTAATAAATAAATGATGATTGAAAAAATATTTTAATAGTGAGTACTAACAGGTATAAAAACAAATTATTGGAGCATAACGCTTGCACATTTTAACTTTTTGTTATGCTGGCTTTTTTAAAAATGAATTAAACTCTTTCATTTTTTACATCTCAATTATGAAATTTCTTTTTCCAGTAAGAGATACATATTGCTTCATGAAGGAACTTGTCAAGCAATTAAGTTCGGTGGATTACATTTAAAAAAAGAAATATTTTAAATGTAACTCACCGAAATTCACATTCTTTACCTAATTCACTGAAAATTACATTCATTAATGTAATTCATATTCTTAACTTATAACATATTAGCAATTTTAAATATAGATATGTGTTATATATAAAAACAAGTTATATAAACATTCATACAATTACATTATTCAGACCATAAATTTTATCATGAAATTTAAGATCTACCGTATTCCTGTGATAAAAATAGGGATTATTCGTTTTTTGAAAAAAAAAAGGGGGGGGGACCTCTTTTGCACTCTTTTTTTTTGATAAATATACAGTTTTGATTTTTGTCAGCATTGGAATTTTAAAAAACATTCTGCATGATTCATGAAAATTGCTTCAATAAAAAAGAAGATAAAATCTTTTTAAGAAACTAACTACATACGTTTTAAATATCCGTAGCAACTTTTTTTTTTTTTTGCTTTTTTGGTATTTTAACATTAGAAATAATATAAAAACGTTAGAAAAAAATGTATACTTATGTAATTCAGATACGTCCACATTCTCCATATTTAATGTTAGAAAGATACAAACATAAAAATTATAGTTCATTGAGTTTCTTTCTTCGCAAAGAAATGTGCGCCTTTCTAGGATAAATTCTTAAGAACTTTGTTCTAAAACATTGACAGTTCTTTTTTCGTCTTGTGTAAACTACTATAAGGCAATATCTTATTTGTATACTGAAGCATTTACCATGCTCTTGTCATTTGATAATACACCGCATCTGTTAAAAGGGGGGAGGGGCGTTAAACAGGCTGACCTTCATAAATTTATGGCTGAGGGAAATTTAGCTGTAAATTCATTCGATCCTTTCAGCGCAAAATGGCTAAATATCTCAAGCTGTAAACAAAGGTTTATGCACAAAGGAGGAAAAACCCCTCCTTCTCTTTAAAACAGTTATTTTCAATCAAAGCAGTTTCAAAATTTAGCTAAAAATACTATGTCTTAAACAGAAAGTCACCTGCTTTGTATGTGAGTAATAAGTAATATCATACTTATTATTTTACTTTTATCTTGTATTAATTATTGATTTATAGAAACATGACATTTTTTAAATATGTTTTAAAATTTGTAAATTATAATTTGCAAGTATAAATCCTTATAGATGATCATATTAAAATAGAAAAGAATATTTGCTGTATTTGACATTTGAATGCTTTAAAAATAATTGGGTTGTATACACGTATATATAATGTTTTTAATGAATTAAATTCCAGTGAATATTTTAAAAATGATTATTTTTAAAAAGTGAGCTTAGCAATGTTTTTCAGTTAAATTATTTAAAATTTTGTGTATAATATTATATGCATATACATGCACTAATAAATAAATAGTTATTTTCTATTGCTTCAGGTTTATTTTATTTTGTGTTGAAAATTATAAAATAATGCGCAAATTTATTAACGATATTTACTGTCTTTAAATCAAAATTATTGGTAACCATATATACAATAATTATTTGATAAAAAGTCCAAATAATTACTTATTATAATTAGTTTTTATTGATTATATAAGCTAATTACCTGTAAAATGTAAAATTGATTATTATTGAATTGATTGAAAGCTAAATTTGGGAAATGTTATTTGGGCCCCCCAGCAGAATACTGCTGCCGCCGCCTCAGCCAATAACACCAATTTAATGAAATATGGTTATTAATGAAAAAGCTACTGATATATCCCACCTTTTTATATAGTTTTATATAGTTAATCCAAGAATTATAAAGTGAAAGTCCTTTGCCGGCAAGGTAGCAGGATGCAATTTTCTGGCAGCTTTCCAAAGTTTTATTAAAAATTTTGTATTGAAATAATATTTGATTCCATTCAATTATTCAGTTAAAAATTTAATCTAATTATACCAGATGATTGCCTCTAGAAAGAAGTACAGAAATGATGAATTAAATTTAAAACGAATCATCGAAGAGAATTCGTTCCAACTGATACGCTATCAAATGTACAGTGTTTATCTTTCGGGCGTTTCGAAACAAAGAATGGCGGGCGAATTACGCGCCAAATCTTAAGATAGCGATAAAAATATTTTTGATGCAACGAATGTGATAAAGATTATGAAAGCTAATCTTGATAAATATGAGCACACTAATTATGAGGACTCACTATTCCTCTATCAATTTCTTGCGAAATGTTTATCGTCTTCCCCTGATAAGCTGCACAATCTTAAATATTCCTGATAGTGGCCATTTGCTCTACAGTGGTAGAAATTTCAGTTACTTTAGAGCTCGACACAAGAAGCTGCTTACTTTTAGCCTCAGGTTTCATTTGCAGCGAAGGTTTACAAAAATGCCGACAGCCAGCTCAAATATTCTCAGTGGGAAAGACGTTTCTTTGTAAGTTAAAGTGGAATGAAATTCTAATATTTATTTTAATCATATTTGTATATCAAGTGAAAAGGTTATACGTCCATTCTGCTGGTTATTAAATTTCTGAGTTATCTAACTTTGCTGATATATTTTCATTACTACGTGGTCGATTATTTTGTGTGAATTTCAGTTATTTTCATTAAAATTTAATTATTAAAACTTACTTTCTTAAATTAGATTGATGATAATGAGAGAAATATCTTGGGCTCTTACACTTAAGCTTTGAATAATACGAAAATCTTTCAAACGATTTCTTTCTTTTAAAATTAGCCTTTAAAAAAAAAAATATTTATAATAAAAAATTATCTGAAAACTTATAAATATTATATTCAAGTAATATTCATTGATATATCGGGACTGCATTTTACTATGATTTATTTATTAATTTGAAGATTAAAAACAATTATATATATATAAAGAAATCAAATCAAATAGATATTTCTCAAAAAAAACTTCTGATAAATATTTACTTATCAGTAGCACTGTTTATAATTTCTAGGAGTAAAATAATAAAAACTGCTTATTCAAATCTCGATATATGTTATATTAAAATACTTGCTAGAATTGCTTTTCCTCCTGGTATGTATCCATCCACACTCTTTAAAAAAAATTTATAGAAATTCAGTAATTCGAGTTGATTTTAAAATTGCTAATTAAAATTGTTACCATTGTTTCAGAATCTACTTAACCTCATTTTTTAACATATCTTAAATTGTAAAAGAATTATCTTTTAGAATGTAGGATATATAATTAAATATTATTATAATTATAGAGATATACAGAAACAACTTCAAGAAGAAGTAAAAATTCTGAAAGAGCAACATCCGGACTTTGAACCAGTTTTGGCCATTGTGCAGGTAAATAATATATTTACACTTGTCTGATAGTTTTTGTTTCCAATTTAATTTTTAATATTCTGTTAGAATATTCTATTAGAAATTACTATAATAGGAGCAAACTATACCTGTAAGATTTTTTTATTGCTTATATGGCATTGGCTTATACTAAGTAATTGTCTGTTTCATGAGAAATTTTTGTAATTTATATATATTGTATTTGTTTTTCTTCCTTCAAATTCTATTATTAACACAGAAAGAAAACAGACAAGTATCTAATTGATAATAAGTTCTGAATTTCTTGTTCTGGAGATAAAATAGTTGAATAGCAAAAATAGCTCAAAAATAACAAATCAAATATCAATATGTAGTATATGAATATCAGTGTATATGAATATAATTTTACAGAAGAAATGGTAGTGTAGTGATTGAAGTTAAAACCAGTTAATGAGAATACTAACCATAATTTTAATTAAAGAATTTTACCTTGGAGTAAAAGAAATTAATTTCGAGTGCCTTTTTAAAAAGATATATAAGAAATTAATCTTGCTCGTGACATATTGTGATACGAATATTATTAATTATAAAAATGAGCAATTATGAGTTAATTCGTTAAATAGGGTCATTAAATTATTTTTGTGGTCTATTTATTGGACATGTGGCCTGAAGTTTATTAAAAGAGGTTAAATGTATTGCCAGTGTACTAAATTAAATAAACTTCTGTGTATAATGCTGTTAACCATGAAGTAGGAATGAAACAACAATTGTCAAGTTTTTAAAAATAGAAATCCCTTGTTATTATTCTAAAACTTTCCTGATCACCTAATAATAATAATTAAAAAAAACAGCTTGATATGTGATTTGTGATGTTGCACAAAACACACCCTTTCCAGCAAACACACCCATCATTGTACCCCATTATCTTTAAAGATAATCTTGCCGTTCAATCAGTTCTTTGTTTCAAGGTCTTTGTTTCAATATCTTTGAAATTATCATTGCCAGTAGGAAGTAGTTTTGGCTTCACATGTCTGATGATTTGTTATTACCTCATTGCTGTGATTTATCTATCGATATTCTTTTAATTTTATCCAAACTATCACATTGAAGAATTTCTCTAAGCATTGTTTAACCATGGTCCAAGATGGGTTGGTTGAAGAAAGGATGAAGTTATGATATTATAGATAAATATGTATGAATTATTTTCTATATCGTTTTATAAAAAAACTTTTTAGAGAGTGTGTTTTTAGGTTTTTGTTGTGAAATTTAATTGTATGACAGCTGGAGTGTTATTGAAAAATTCTTCAGATAAACAAATTGGTGTATTATACACAAATTTTGCAGAAGAAGGTACATATTTCTTTGATGGTGGACCAAATGCCAAGAACTAAATATAGAACTTCAACCCCAAAATATGTCAGTAATTGTTATTTCAATTTGTTTTTCAAAGTTCAATGGTGATATTCAATTAAATCATTAGATTTTGGGTAAGCACCAGGTAAATATAATGACCTTGTTATAATTTGCCCACAAGGTCATTAACTTGTTATGTCCATTGATAAGACAATTGTGTTTTAATTCAGTGTCAATATGAAAATGTCAAATCAAGAGATTGCAGGTAAGGAGGGTGGGGGAGTACAGTGGTCACATCTGAAATCCGAAGTTGAAACAAATAAACTGTAATCACATTTGCATAGTTGATAGCAGCAAACTTGCATTCTGTGATTTTAAAAGAAATTGTATTCACTTAAATTTTATTTATTTGTGTATTATCAAATTGATTAGCATCTAAAAAAAAGCTAAATTCACCTGCTACACATTCAAAAAGGTGTAAAATTGCTGCTACATGTAATATTATGAGGCACATCAGGAGTTTATAAATTAAATGAAATTAGGTATTAAATTAGTAATTGGAATTTGTATAAATTATGCAAGGAGGGTATTTTTTTGTTGAAAAATGATAAAAGTATTTTTTTTTTCATCTTGTTGATTTAAGAAGAAAAATATATCAGATATCTAGAAATCTGTAAAATTTCTTCTGTTAAAAATTTTATGTATAACATATAATAAAGGAATATTTCGATATTTGTTATTTCTTTATGTTAAAAAAATGAAAAGAATGTCCATGATAGATAAGCATGTCTAAATGATTTTTGTCGTTAGCATTAATTGTTACATAAAATTAAAAATTAATTTAAATGATTTATAATCTAATATAAGTATGTATCTCGCATTGTATTTCAGTACAAGATATTAATGTTTCCTTTCCTTATTTATTTTTTAATTTTGAGGGTGTGACAGAATCTTTTAGTAATGGGTTCATAAATTATTTTTTATTTCAGTGTGAGAACTATGTAAAAGGAATAGATTAAGATGGTCTGTTATGAAATTTTCTTATTTAAGTCTTTTTCTATTCTCACTCAAACAGACTGCATCAAACAATGCAGTTTGTTTAAATGTGTTAGTGTACACTTTATTTCTATAGTCATAGTTTGTGATAGCTTCAAGTAATAACTTACAGAATTCCACTTCATTAAAAAAAAAAAAAAAAAAAAAAAAGGGGGCTGGAGAAATTCATATAAAATTTTACTTTATTAATCAGTTATATTAATCAATCATTTATTATCAAGAATCAACATATTTTAAAATTAAAGTAATCATATTCTATAATTGGAAAAACTACAACATGTAATTAAAATAGCCATAAGAAATTTACTTGGGTATGCTTTAAAACCTTATTTCAAGAATAATCTTAATAAAGCAATTAATGAGTTTCTATATTTTGAAATGATTGAAATGTAGGGCAAAAACTTTTAATACTAGACGAAAAAATGAAGAAGAAGAAGAAAAAAAATCCTTTGTGTTGTTAGATGAAAAGTGCTCATGCTTTTATATTCTAAAACATCCATGTACTAAAGCATTATAAAATTATCCATTGTTTTTAGAAATGACTGAGTTATTTAAACATCGTAAAAATTTTTCTTTTACATGTTTTGTTAAAAAAAAAAGATCGATTCTAATTGTGATGATTAAATTTTCTTTTGTTAGGTTGGTGCTAGAGAGGATTCCAATGTTTACATACGTATGAAGAAAAAAGTGGCTGCTGAAGTTGGTGTTACTACTAAACATGTTCAGTTGCCTAGAACCTTGAGTGAAAATGAGGTCTGTAAATACATTATTTTTATTTTGATATAAAATTAAATCTGTTTCAATTTTAGGAAAAGTTTTTTTGCACTTATATTTTAAGTTAGTTCTAATTATTTGATTTACTTTCAAAAGAAATTTTCTTGTTTTTATTTTAGGAAAAATTAAGTGATAAATTATCTCTAAATCTTAGTACAGCCTTTTTTTATATTTTGGTATTTATTATCAAAATTTTAAGTTCCATGACAAATATTTATATAATAGCTAAGAAATTGGATTTTGAAAACTGCATGATATGCATATTGTTTACTATCTTTCTATGATCTGATATAATTTTTAATTGAAATGAGACAATCAGCTGTATGAAAAGTATCAGACATTTTATTTTAAGGCTTTCAGAAACATTTGGTAAAGATTTTTTTTGTTCTCATATGTTTGATTTATTTAAATTCAATTTCAAAATATTTAATATGTATTCTATGCATTAAAAGGGATTTGAAAAAATTTTAATTGGATAATAGAAGTTTACTGAGAATTTACACAATCGGTTATTTTCCTCAAATAATTTAGCAATTATGTAGAAAATACCATTAATATTCTGCTTGTGCAACTGCTTGCTTAAATTGCTTTCGAACTTTCAACAGACAGTTAAAATAAGTATATTCTAATTTAAATGATTTATAAATTAAATAAACCTTAAGGAAATATTGCTTTAGTAGCAAAACTTATCATTTTAATGTATTATTCATCATTAACATCAAGAAATTGAAATAATTTGTATTTTTTAACTTTATTTATTCTGATATTATTTAAGGAATATCAAGAGATTTCAGATAAGATTGAAGCACTGAAATTTATGAAAATGATGAACAAGATTATGTTTCATGATTATTAAAATTTAGAAATTGAAGTTTAATAAGTTTTGTGTTCATTTTGAAAACTATTTATATGTTGGTTGATTTTTGATATACTTCATACTTTTGATTGTCAAATTATGCAGATAGGGTACCCAAGCTAGCAACCCTTTTCGAAACTTCCACATCAACAAAAGAATGCTTTGCTTTTGTTTTATTAATAGTGCCATACCTCTACTCACTAAATATCTTTGGAGATATTAAATCTTGTATTTACAATAATCTTATTTTTAAGATGAGATTCTGTAACTAGATGCCTAGAATTCCCTTGTATTTTTTTTAGAAATTAAACTAAAGAAAAAAAAATCGATTTCTAGTTATATTTTGATATTATTTAGAGTTTGCCATTCATTTTCTTTATTAACATAGAACGAAATTATTAATCTTCCTGCGTTGGAAGCAGTTTTTTGCGTTTATTATGTTTAATTCAGAAACAGATAATTAATATTATGTGTGCATTCTCTTAGACAATTATGAATGAAAATGAAAAGCTTTAAGATGTGATAAAGTTAAAAAATGTGACCCAATTAATATTTTCTAATCTAAAAATTACAAGTTCAGAATTATTATGCACTCAGAGAATTAAAGTTGTTACTGTTTATTTGAATGTTTTGTATTGAACAATATTTTAAGTTTTCAATAATATTTAAAATCTATAAAAATTCTAAACTATTTTATTTTTAGTTATTAAATGTTCGTTTTGCTGAAATATATATGACTTATCTATACTTTAACTGAATTCAAACAATTTAAATTGTATGTATTATTTTATAAATTGGATAATATGTCAAAGACTGTTCTAAGATATATTTGAATTTTTCAGATTCTTTCAGAAGTCCAGAAGTTGAATGATGATCCTAAAATTCATGGAATAATTGTTCAGGTTTGTACCAATACCAGCTATTATAGTAAAGTAAAAGAAAGTAACTTACAATGATACATAAACAAGCTGTATAGAAAAGTATATGAATTGTTTTTAAAACTATTGCTGCACCACTTAATAATATGTACGAAAGTTGTGTAACTTTAATTAATTTATTGTAATTAGAAAATATTTGAGTTATAAATTAATTTAATCTTATCTTGATGGAATTCTGATTTACAAATGTTTTGAAAAGACGGATTGAACTTAAACTAAATTTACAATTTTTTTGTAATAAATTCATTTTGTAATTTTTTTTTATCCTTTGTAATGTTTTGATCTTTCAATATTTTGGTAATATATATGGTGACTTAGTGTTGGAAATTTTGTGTGATATATGACCATCTGAAATTCATGTAATACACTATTTGTCTTTTATTTTATTGTAACTAAAAATTTAAAGTTCAGAATTAGCCATAACTGACAAATTTAAAACTTCAAATGGATGGAAAGTTCCCACTGATATCAATCAATGTGCTGACAAATGCATGAAATTTTATTGGTAAACTTCATTATCAACATTGCTGAGACAGCAGGTTGAATATTTAACCATTTTCAAATATTAAGATAGTTCTACTCCAGTAACAATTAAATTGGATTCTATGTCTGATATATGTGTATGCATGGAGTGTTAATTCCTAACATTTCAAATATGAATGCTTTTTTAAACATTTTATTTGGAATGGTATACATGTATAAATATATATAAAAATATTTTTTTCATTCTGTAATTTTGTTTATTTGTGATATGAAAATTTTCTACCTTTTATCATATTGCCATTTAATACTTAACAGTGTCAATTTTAACTATCACACTTGAATTTATATATTTTTAATGCTTGCTATAAATTATTAAATATTATTTGTATTACAACATTATTATTGCTCTAAATTATCAATAATTTAATTCATTTATGCAAAATACTTTTTACTGATGTCCTTCATTTTGCTTACAGCTACCTCTTGATACTGATACCCCTGTTGATGCCAAACGTATTACAAATGCAGTTTCTCCTAGTAAAGATGTGGATGGGTAAGGATTACATACATTTTTTTTTTTTCAATTTTTGGTATGTAATGTAGTTAAGAAATCATCCATTGTATGAATATGCAATAAAGGAAATTATAGACTGAAAAAAAAATATTTCCATTAGACTTCCTACCTGCTGAAATTCGAAATTTCCTAAATTTCTTATAATATTTACTTGTCTGATGTACAACAGTTTAGCCATATTTTATGGAACATTATTACATTTTAAATAGATTTAAATTCAGTTAGCTGACCATAAAAGGTAAACGTTTTTTAGCATTACATTGAGTACATAATTCTTTTACTATTTTCTTACTTAGATTTTTAAAAAACTGTGGAATCAAAAAAGATCTGTCTTATTTTTGATACAAGAAACATAAAGTAATATTGAATCAAAATTAAAAATATTTTTTCATATTAGGAAAGGGATTCATAGAATAGCAGTTAAAAAATAACACACAATTCAGGTACATACTTTTAATTTAATTCTTTTCTATAAATGTGTATCAGTCGTCTGGAATTAAAAAAATTATGCCAAGAATTAAGGTGAAATTTTTTTAAACCTTTAATTTATATTCTTTTATTTGATCATAGTCAATAGTCACACTTCAATTGCATTAGGTTTGCACAGTTTTTTGTGTGATAATCTTTCTCGATATTTGACATTTTTTACAATGCACAGAAACTCTTATCAAAAATGTATGCTTCTGAAAAAAAAAAATGTTATTTAGAGGATTTTTATCGTATGGAAGTACAATATATAGGAAGTAGTATTGTAGCACAGTATTGTATAATAGTATAATATACTTTTATAATTATTTTATCTTTGATGACATTGCATAAACGCTGGTATAGTTTCGAAAAAGAGTATTAAGTGAATAGAATTTTCAATGTAGATGAAAAGCAGCTCTACCAGAAGAGAGTAAGCTGCATTTGTATTTCAATAAAATTATTTTTACTTCATAAAGTAGATTAAAAAAACAATTTAATCTAATAATGATATATTTCTAAATAATTTTTATTTTTACATTAGTATTTGCGATGAAAATGCTGGAAGATTATCCCATGGAGAATTAGAGGGCTATTTTATAGCTTGTACTCCACTTGGCTGTTTGGAACTCATCAAAAGAACAGGTTAGTTTTATGCTGTCATATAATTGCTTTGTAATTTAATTTTTTAAGAAAGAACTAAAAAAAGGATTCT
Organism: Argiope trifasciata; assembly: GCA_026543055.1. Lineage (NCBI taxonomy): Eukaryota > Metazoa > Arthropoda > Arachnida > Araneae > Araneidae > Argiope > Argiope trifasciata. The sequence continues at coordinate 287,622 of JAPMOQ010036426.1, read as the reverse complement.
TAATTATGAATAAAGATTATAGCAGTTAACTTTTTAATTTGTTGTATATTGGATTCCACTTTAACATTTCTCTCAACCTGTAATGGGGGAAAAAATGAAACAAAAAATATTAATTAACCATCTATAATACAGGTAGAAAAACTAATAAATATTTCAGAAATTCAAATATTAATATAACTGCAGTAAATTTTGTTTGAATTTAAAATAAAAACTAGTGTCAAATATATTTATGTTTTCTATTGATAATTTTGAAAAACTTCTTAAATTATCCGATAGTATGAATTTAAAATTATATTTTTAGTACTTTTATGTAATAATTATATAGCATTTATCTCTTCTAATAATAAAGAAGTTGCATGGTGCTCTATGCAGCTGACTATTTCATCTGGAGATATGAAATTTGGTGGAAATGTGCTCTTCAGATTTTAAAAAAATTTATTAATTGAAAATGAAAAAAGATTTATTATATCAAAAATATTACATAAAAATATAAAAAATTTAAAAAAATGTTATTTTTATTTTATTTATTTATTTATTTATTATTATTATTATTATTATTATTATTTTTTTTTTTTTTTTTTTTGAAATTAGAATATCTTTTTGCAGTTTTGAGAAATACATTTCATTGTTGAAATAAAATTTTGATCAATTTCATTTTTTCTTTAAATATTAAATCACTTTATTTTCTTCCTCTGTTAAAAGATTAAGAAGTAAAATTTTTTTTTATCAAATTTTTCTTTTTACATGAGGAATAAGAAAATGGAACTAAAATACTGCATAATGTTACATGCATTTATAAGATAGACTGTCTAATTATATTTTTAATGACACTATAATTTCATGGAATTTGACTCTATAAAGAATATTATTTTATGCATGAAAGGAAGTATGAGTCTATTAAAATAACATTGTTTTAATATCTATCATAATTTGAAACTTAAAAAATGGTTATTAATCATATATAATAAGGGAATTTAATTTTTTTGTGTATTTATTTTATTTTTTCATGAAAAATAAAAAAAGAATGTTCTTTAATCATCATGTTTACAAAATTCTGTATATTATATACTATACATAATTTACAAATAGCAATATTCTTATTACATAAAAGCACTTATCATGAATAAATAATATATCTTAAAATGTAAGTGTTTGACGTTTTTTTCTTATTTCGTAAGCTTAAAGTTGACTTAAAATTTCTTGCTTCCTTCCTCATATTATCTATTTAATTTTAATGAATTGAAAAAAAAAAAATTCTTATTAAAGTCATTTGAGTTGTTGTTTTTTTTAAAATTATTACATGAAATATTATGAATGCAACTTTATGAAGGTTTTTCATTCTAATTTGCTATTTATATTTATTACAGGTTTTCCCATTAAGGGTAGTAAAGCCGTTGTTATTGGTAGGAGTAAAATTGTAGGTCTTCCAGCAGCTTTATTATTGCTTTGGCATCATGCTACTGTCACGATTTGTCATTCTAGGACACAAGATTTAAGATCTGTGGTATGTAGTTTCCTTGAATGTCATAGAATACTTAATTATTTATTTTGCATTTTATTATAACACTAAATAAAATTACGTGGAAAAATTAAAAAAGTATTATATTTTAAATTATCTTTTTTCCATTATTTACCAATCAATATCAATTATTATCTTTACTCCATTAATTTATCCAATAATATTTGGCTTTCAGAAATAAACTTTTGAAATGTATAAGCCATGGGGCATGCAGTTGTATTTTTATAGTTTGATAAATATTAAGATTATAAATATGATTTAGTAGCTTTGAAATCAAACATTAAATAGCCATTCTCTTATGATATTTATACCTATTATCTTGCTTTAATATTTTCCAATTGTTTTAAGTAGAAAAGATGATATGCTCTTAAGAATATTTCTCCCACTTGCCTGTATTTAAGTACAGAACTAGAACTAGAACCCTTTCAAGTCTTGATATATGTATTTTTACTAGTGTTCCTTGGAGCTATTTCATATTTAGTGTGAGATAATTAAAATGCATAGATTAGAATATAGTTTTTTTTTAAAAATGTAAAGAGAAAAAATATAGACTGTTTACATAAATATCATAGTAAATATTTTAAAAATTTGAACATTAAAAAAAATTTGAACTGATTAGAGGTCAGATATTTATCTAATACAAATTGTTGCTAACAATTTGACTGAATAGTATTGGAATAAAAATCTTATTAATAAGCATTATCATAAATCAAGTATAACTTTTAAATCTAAATATATGTTGTCAGTTATCTTACTTTCATCATTGTCAGTTATTTTTAGGACTTGAAAAAACACACACGTGGAATTAAATAATAAAGTTTAAAAAAACTAGGAAAATGCAGTGATTTGAAAATTTTTGTAAAAAACTGGGGAAATTGGAATTTTGTTTCTTCATTATTTTTTGTCATTTAAAAAATGATCTTAAAAGACTGTAAGTTTAAAAGATCATAGTCATTGCTTCCAAACATGAAACAATATCATTTGCACTTATGTAATGCAGAAACTTGCACCATATCTACCCCCCCCCCTTTTTGTATGGATCAGTCCAGTTTTGATTTATGAGACAGATGTTTATATTTCACAAGATTCCTGAATTGCTACTAATGAGCGTGTACAAAACTTCTGTTATTATGAAAAAGATTAGAATTCATTTCATTGGTGGGAATAACAACATTCAATCTGCAGATGCATTGATGGTAGTCACTGGCATTTGAGTTTATTGAAAAATTTATTTATTATTTGAGAAATTGAGCAGAGGAGATCAAAATTAAAAAAAAAAAAAGAATTGGCTGTTCAAAGTCCATATTTAATATGAATTGGACGGTTTAATATTATCAGTCCTGATATTGCTGAAAGAATTTGAGAAGACTCACAGAATCCATTTGTTGCATAGTGTTCACATTGTAAAAAAGTTATAAGCTTAAGTAAAATGGGAAAACAGGCACTTAGTAGTCATGCCAAAAAAGAAGGCAAAATTCATATTCATTCTAAAAAGTTATTATTAATATTAGACTTTATATATAAAGAAATAAAAGAGGTGATATATCAAGTTTAAAAACATCAAAAATTTACCGATTTCAAACCAAAGTTCAAAAACAATGTTTAAAGCTGAATTTTTATGGGCACTAAAACTTGTTAACCACACTTAATGCATTCATTGATGTATCTGAAATATTTTTTCTCTGAAATAAAATAACTAAACAATGTATGTTAGCCATACAAAAGATGCTGTATCTTATTTTTTTAAAGCTTAGTTCCATAAAACTGCTAATTGAAAAAGATGCAGAAATTGATGGCCAACTGCATGGATTAACAACAATAAATTTATTTTTAAAAAAGTAATTTTACTTGTAATGTTTTTTTAGTCAGTAAATTTATATCATAACAAAAATAATTGGTATTTTATTTCACCCGGGTCCTTAATTTTGTGTGATTTACATTTAAAGAGAATGGAAGGTAACATACATAAAGCCTTTATATATATATATTGTCTTTATAAATTCTAGATAATGAAGCAAATTTTTTTAATGCTTGTAAATATTAAACTTTTTATAATATATTATTATTTGAAATAATGTTAAATTACTTCTTCCTTTCCTTTCTTTTTCCACTCTTTAGAATCATATTGCATTATAATTAGCGCATGATTTCTGTTTTTGCATTTCCTAATATTTTGTATATATGGAGGTAAATAACAGGGAATTTTTTTTCCAGATTTCAATGGCAGCTCTGTCTAAGCCAGGCTGCCCTTAAGTAAAAAATTTCTCATATTCAGATTGATTCATTCAGATTATTGGCCTTGGTTCTAAATTGTCCAGTAAAACCTTGAACTTTCCAAGTGAAGTTGAAAAATTGGGAGACTTAGAAGTTAACTGTTAATTAAAATTATTAATACAGTTTTTAATTTGTTAAAGTGATATTAGTTTCAATGTCTTTTGAAATATTGTGTAATTTATTAGAATGTTCATTTATAGCAAATTATTATGAATGTGAGTAAAATATTTATATCTTAGCAATTAAAATTTCTCTTCATTTATACTTTCTAATAAAAAATGACGAAAAAAATATTATACTATGAAAATTATACAAGAAATTAAAGTTTAAAAAACACATATAAATAAAGAAAGAAAGCAAATTATTATGCTGAATAAGTTTAAAATCTTAGGGAAAACTTTTATTATAAAACTTTGAAATCAATATCTCCATTTCTAATGACTTTATTTTGAGGAACTTTGTCTTGAAAATTCTTCCTATTACTGATTGTTCCTTCCATAATAATGTTATCGATAAAATGCTGATGAGGGCATTTTGAAAGAATACCATATGTAAGAAGTGAGAAACTGGTTGCAATAATTTAAACAGGCTAAAATGAATGATGGGCAAAAGTGGCTTTGCCACTTGGAAGGACAATATTATTTCTCTGCAGTTTTTTTAAGACAGTTTTTTTCTGGATGCTTTATTTTAAAGTTTTTTTTAAAATATATATTTTATGTTTCTTATTTATATGTCTTAAATAGATTTGCACATATTTTTTTAGGTTAAAGATGCTGATATAATTGTTGCTGCTGTTGGGCAAGCTCAAATGGTGAAAAAAGATTGGGTAAAACCTGGAGCTGTGGTTATTGACTGTGGTATAAATAGTATTAAAGGTATAATATTTCTACATATTTTTTATCATGATTATAATTTTAGTTAAAACTTGTAGCTCATTTTTTTATTAATTTTTATTTTATTTTCATCTGTGTTTATTGAAATAAAAAGAATGGTGTTTACAACTTAGATTTAGGAGTACTTATTGATTTGATTTCAAAACCCACCCAAACATTACTACGTTTCAACTTAGTTTCATGTCATTACAGTGCATGTATAGTATCAAAGCACTGTTATTTTCCCTTCTGTGAAAGGAAAAAGGTGGTGTCAAAAATACAAGATATGCTAAAAGTGGAAATGAAAGAATTTTTTACAACTCTATAATTTGAAAATAATTTTTTAAAAGGATACATGATTTTTGATAAACATAAAAATATCTGCCATTTCTTTTTTTATTAATAGAAAAATATCATCTCTCTGAAGGTGTTTATTTTAATTTTTAAGATTTTTTTTTTTTAAATTTTTTACCAGCATTTATATATTTTAAATCAAGAAGAATTGCTGGAAATATATATTTAAAAAATAAATTCAATTTAAAAGTTAGTTATTGCATAGTGAAGTCTGTGTTAAAATTTCCTGTATCAAGTCAAAAATCTATTTTTTTATTAATTAATTATTAAGTAATGCAAAATTACTTATAAAAAGCAAAGTTTAGTAATGTTATGTCTTATGTTAAATTACATTGTGCAATGTGGTGCAAATTATAATGTTGCTTAATAACACCTACTATAGTGCCTGTGCTGGCACTCACGTTTGCAATGTGCTGAAATACAACTAAATTTCTATTTTTTATGATGAAGAAACTTAGAAGCGATGTAATCAAAGCATTATATAAGTAAAATGGTTGTACTGAAAATAGAGTTTCGAAATCCAAAGTCTGAGGACAAAAGACAAATTGTTTAATAACCTTGTTTTACGATAAGTACATTATAGGGAGACAAATTTACAAATGCTTTAGATATTTAAAGTTACAAAAGCTTCAGATTTTTTAAAACCAAAATTATTCTTCAGTTTTTAGAGGCATATATATTTAATATCTCCAAGTCATGAAAATAAATCATGTTTTTGAAGTCTTTCTTTCTTCTTTTTTTTTCTTTTCTTTTTGAAGAGACTATACACACTGAATGAAAATCATTATTTTAAAAGAATAGAAATTTTTGTGAACAGATTAATCTATCTCACTTATTACAATGATTATTAAAAAATAAAAAAAGAAATCAGAAAACATTTTGACACAGATGCAAAATTACATTAAGTCTTACATTGATGGATTTGAAATTGCTTCTATCTAATACTATAATACGAGGAATGGTTGTCAAGTCGAAAATCGCCCCAGAATTAATAAACTCCGGTAAACTTGGGGGTCTGGGGTTTTTGGCCACGAGGAATCGATTGGCGCCGGTTTTGAAGCGCTACGGTCCAGCAGTTCGGAGTTACATATAGGATATTTTCAAACTTTATTAGTTTGCCATAATGGCTACTTAAATTGCCAAGCGGTAACGTGCTGCCATCTA
>JAPMOQ010036426.1:268916-281429 GCA_026543055.1 Argiope trifasciata | reverse complement strand
CAGAATTAATAAACTCCGGTAAACTTGGGGGTCTGGGGTTTTTGGCCACGAGGAATCGATTGGCGCCGGTTTTGAAGCGCTACGGTCGAGGAGTTCGGAGTTACAGATAGGATATTTTCAAACTTTATTAGTTCGCAATTTTGGCTAATAGGTTTCAAGCGGTAACGTGCTGCCATCTATAGCCAATATGGCGAACTAATAAAGTTTCCAGAAGATGATCCGGAACTCAAGGAACTGATCTCGAAATGGATGATCCATAACCCGTGTGGTGATATGAACCCAAACGCTCCGTGCATGGTCAGCAAACATGGAAGAGACCAGTGCAGATGGGGATTCCCAATGGAACATCAAGACATGACATCGCTGGTGGACGATGAAAAGCCGAGGTTTAACCGGTTATCTTTTCACCAATGGTTTCACAAATTTTCTTATGGCATGTATTGTTTGATAAATCACAATTGAAAATTTAAATCTTCGAGTTAGCTTCGATGCCTGTTTTCTCCAAGCGGAGCTCGGTCACCCGCTGGTTAACTTAATATGCATTTTGTTTTAGACTAATTTTTTTTTCATTTCTTTCCATCTTTTATCATAATTTCCTTTCCATTTAATTATTTTTCTTAATATCTTTTTAATTATGAGCATTTTTTGTTTTTGTACCTAATTTTTTTTATATCCATTATAGATGAAACAAAAAAATCAGGTTACCGACTAGTAGGAGATGTGGATTACGAAGAGGTAAAAGAAGTTGCATCTTGGATAACACCAGTGCCAGGTGGTGTTGGACCCATGACAGTTATCATGCTGATAAAAAATACTGTTTATGCTGCAAAACAAGCTGCTGAAAAGGTAACATTTAAATTCAGAATTTTATATTGCTATAAAGTATTTATAATATGTAATAATCAATTGCCAGTATTTCTAAATGCCTTGTTTATTTTTAAACCTGGTTATTATTAAATTGTGAACTAAAAATAAAGAGCATTTATGAAAGATATATGCATAAATAGTTTAAATCAGCATATGAGCACTAACAATGTATATTTCAATACATAAATGCTAATGATAAATATTGAATGATAATCTTTGAATCCTAAAAGTATTTGAATATAAGTGGTAAATAAATCTTTTTATCAAAAATTTAATAAAAATATTTATAATAAAATAGATTGTACACTATTGTCTTCCGCTCTCTTGCACATGTGCCAGTCAGCACGATTTGCCAAAGTAAGTGCATAGATAAAGGATAAAACAGGTTTATAGGGATAATTAAAAGTAATGAGTAGTACTAGAGGAGGGGATTTTTTATTTTTTTATTTATGCAATTACGTAGAAACATGATACAAGTTTAGAAATATAGCAGAATTATATTATTGAAAAAGAAAATCAGTATCAATATGAGAAAAAATGACAAAAGAAAAATGTTGCAAGCAAAATACTTGTCTTTTAAGTGTGCAGAATGAAAATGTTCAAAAGTAATAGATATAGGACTGAAACAAATATAGGTTGCTGGAATATAGGTTTATTAATATTTTTTTTTTCTAGGAAATAATTCTTTTCTCAAAGCATTAGAGCATTTTTGCTAATATAAAAACAAAATTAAGATTTTCAAAATTTGTTTAAACAAAATATCTATGCATTATAGTTTAAATAGCTGAAATAATTATTTAATACTTTATTCCTGATCATGTATTATTATTCTTAGTTTTAGTAATTTTCTATACTATGAATTGTTAAAAACCAAAACTTGCCATGTCTGCTGATTACTAAGATGAAATTTAGACATTTTATTATTTTTTATTATATCATGCTATTTTGTATTTATTTTATGGTCAGTTCATCTGCAACCATACAATACAAAAGTCGGAAAGAATTTTTAAATATTTCTCCTACAAAAAAAATTTCTATTTTGTTTTTTATTTCATCCTATTATTATCTAACAATAATTGATATCGCTTAATATTTGATGGTTTAAGAATCCTTAAATAAAAAAAATTGAATTCAGTTATGATTAACAAAGTTTTAAATCTACTACAACTGCAAGAAAAGTTCTTATAGAGTTATACAATAATATGATAAATATTTTACTTAATAAAATTTTAATTTAAAAAATAGACATTTTCTCAGTTTTAAGAATGAATATAGCTGTTCTAAACACATTTCGGTGGAAACATTTTATTCTTGTATGATAATGATTGTACCACTTCAATTTAATTTTCATATTCATTGTAATCCTCTCTAGAATTAAAAGAGCATACCATTACTGGTAACATGGTATGTTATGTAGTTGAGAATATATGCAGTTTCACTTGTTATGCAATTGAGGTATGAAGTCTATTGACACAAATAGGGGCTGCTGTTTGGAATTTTAAGTTTAAAATCTTTAATTTTGAATCATTCTAATTTTATGGTTCAGAATTTTTTTTAAATTCTATATTCAATGATTCTTTTTTAACTTGGTAGTACATTTACTATAAAAAAATTGCACCGAACATTAGGATGTTGTGTTGGCTGTAAAAGTAATTTAAAATAAAATTCAGATATGAAATTGAGTTCGTGGAGTAATTTATATGTCTGTGCAACTAATTTTACTACAGAATATTTAATCAGATTTCCAAAACTGTTAAATTGTTAACATCAAATTGTAATTAGAGTTTTCTTTATATATTAAATAACTATACAGGGAAGCAATGCTTATTAAATGTTTTTTTAACAAATTTTCAATATGAGTCTGTAATTTATGTCTGTGGTTTATTATTTTTTTGTTCTTGTATTATTTATTTACAGCTGTAAAAAATTTGCTGTTCATGCGAAAATTGCTCGAAGAAGGTTGTGAATCATCAAGAAAATTCATCGTTAAATCTTTGAAACATTTTGTTATAAATAAAGTTGCCGAAAACTTTTTGATTTGTCATTGTTTATTTTATATAAATTCTAAGACAAAAATTAAACTTCTCTAAGACCAATTTATCTGTTTAAAAAAGTCAAAAGAAAATCATAACAAAAAAATTTTTTAATGTGGAATTTTAGTGTGAATGCAGACAAAATATCAATAATATTAAAAAATTAATAAAAATGAATTAAAGAAATCCTTAAGATACTTAAAATTAATTAAATTTTTAATATTAAATTTCTATTGTGTACTCTAATTTAAGTTTTTTTTTAAAGCAATGAATTCCCTATAAAGCTTTCTAAAACATTTTTTTATGAACAAAAGAACTTTGATGGCTCAAACTGACTGAATAGGGAAAATAAACTGTATATAGTTACAACCAAATAAATATTATATATAAATATTTAAAGTAAATTATATGTTTAAAAGATTATAATTTTTAAACATTGAAAATCAATATTCAGTATAATGAAACTCAGTATTTAAAAATAAATTTTTAGCTTCAAGGGACTTTTTAAAAAATCCCAAAGACAAAGAGCAATGTGCATTATTCTATTTATTTGTGATATGGCTGCTTATGTCTTTCTACCAAGTATCTATTTGAATTTACATAATCAAGTTATCCCAAACAAACATGTGATTAGATGTAAAAGCATAAATGATACTGACAAAAAATTAACTTATTGTTTTTTTGCCCTATAGTTCGTATTTACTTTTCAATAAAATACCCAATGTCTATTGAAAACTTGATTTTTAAATGCTTTTTATATATTTTCTGGGCCAAGTTTTATTTTATTACATTTGTGCTGAAAAAATCCCTAAAATATTTCGTTAAATATCACAAACCGTTGTCAGAAAGTTTGAAACTATGAAGTAACTAGGATGTTAAATGCCATGAGTAGATGATCTAATAATACCAAAAAATTCAATCATAGAACTGGCCTTAATTAAATAGATTCTAATGCTTTTTCATATTTTAATTATTTTTTAAAAAACTACAATATTTGATCAAATTATATATTTATATCTATAAAACCAGGTTTTTTAATATTAATATGAAATAGCTAAACATAATTTCTGAGATTTATTTTTCTATTTTAAATTTAAAAATTCTACCAAAATTTTCAAATTAACTTTTTTCAAAAATTTAATTTAAAAATGCAGTTATAAAAAGATTAATCTTTTATAATTGTATTGGAAATCTTTCAGAATATTTAATATATACTAGACTGAAGAACTGGTAAATAAAAGTTTATTGGAAAATTACGATATTCTAATTTTTCTAATAAATATTTGTCAGAACCAGGGATAAAACATCAATATTTTTTTTATACGCTGTAATGTGTCTTTAGTGAAAATTCCCCATCACTGAAGCTTGGAATAATGAATACCCACATTATTTTTATTATCAACTGTATTTGTAAAATTTAGTAATGATATGCAAGTTACCTTAAGTATAAGCAAAATTGGTAGACTAATTTTATATAATAGCTTTATTGGGAAGCATTATGCATTACGATTTTGGAGTTTACACCACTCCCATAGCTAAAAATTTCACACACACAAAAAAAAAAAACATGCCCATTGGCAGGGAGTTCCATTGCCAAAGCAAATTACACCTAAACTATGAAACATTTGGCATAAATTAATTTTGCAAATAGAATGTTATTTATACATAGTTTTACTGTCAAAAAACGAGTGTCATGAAAATAGTGTAATGCATTTTACTTTTTTTTTTTTGCTCTTATTTAATATAGATGCCCTTTATCAATCTATATAATGCTTTCTCTAGAGTTCTTAGTCTTATTGAAAGAGGGGGGGGGGAGAGAAAAAATGGATCCTTTTAAGAACCATAAAGTTATATGTTTTAAGAACAAAAATGTAAATGATAAATTTGAACAATAATGATCTGGCAGTTTGTTATAAATTCAAAATTTTCTCGTCATGTACACATCCCATTTCAAAATGCCAGTGCCCATTTCATTGATTATTTCATGCCAATTACTAGACTCCACTTTCACATAAACTAGTATTGTGGGGGTACATTTCATAAAAATAACATTCCTATATCAGCATATTTACTTCTGGTGAAATTTCAATGAAAAAATAAATACATTTCCATAATCCTAGTAACAGAGAGAATAAAATTCAAACATGGAACTTCTAATCTTAGTAAATAAATTATTACCTTGTGTATGTGATATTACTCACACAAGATATAGAACAATTACTAGCTTTTTCAGGTAGTTTCAGTAGAAAATTTTATTTACTGCCATGTAATTTAAAAATTTAACACATTGACTGCCACACTGAATTTCTTGTAATGTAACTTATAATGTAAACTAATGTCCCCTCCCCCTATAGCAGTGAAGTTAATTAATTCATTAAACTTTTCAGGTTTAAATTCTTTAATTATTTTTTTCCTCATCAGAAAAATATTTCTGTTGCCATAATAAAAACAATGATTAAAAGCAATAAGTATTCCAAGTGATTTTTTAAAAAGAAACTTGCTTAAGATTAAAATATTTCAATTTAAGAAATTTGTTTCTTTTTCTACGTATCAAAGTAAACTTGTATGATTTATTTAGAACCTATAACAATGCATTCATTTTTATTAAACTTTATAACATTAGAAGCTTATAAATGCCTAGTTAATACATAATATAAATATTTAAAAAATTGTAGCTGACAAAAATATTTTTTAATAAAGCAATTGTATCCATATTTTTCTTTCTGACTTTAAAAAAAAAAAACCCTTACAACATATTAAAAAAATAATAACCAGCTCTTTTTTAAAACATTTATTTATTTCACATTACATACATAATAAAATTCAAATTTGACAGTACTAATTTCTGTAAAAAAAGACTTGAATTTTACATTCAATGCACATTTGATTAAAGTAATGCAACCATATATCAGATAATAGAGAAAACATTGTCTAATATAAAAAGTACATATTATGTATTAAAAAATTAAGCTAAGTAATTTTTATAAAAAAAATCTTGGGTAATCATAATATCTAAAATAAAATTGGGGAAAAAAATACTAGAAGTAGCAGAAGAAAATCCACAAAATAATGTTTAAGCAATAAAATTCAAATTTTATTTCACAATGGCTCAGATTTAGGTTGAAATTATAATAAATATACCATATCAATATTTTATATAGCCTAACAAATGGAAAAAAATAGTTGTTTTAACTAATAAAAAAATCGGTTTTGATAAAACAAAGAAAGTCTTTTTTTTTTTTTTTTAAATATTACTTTATTTCCTCTTCAACAGACTATAGTAAAATTAAATTTTATCACAAACATTTTAATAATTAATTAATGTCTGTAAAAACCGCTAAAAAATATCAAAGAAGCAAAATTATCCCTATAATTGCTGGAAAATTCCACAATTCGCTCTCCGAAACTAACCAATTCCACACTTTTTTTTAAAGCATTTACAGTAATTTTCCTCTACTCTATCCTAATACTTGAGGATGTTCAAAAAAAAAATGTCTGCTCAAGCTAAATTTATTGCAGACATGATGGGTATAATTATTATTATTAGCAAAAATGAGAAATGGAATCTGTGGAATTAGATTTCTGTAAAGACTACATCTTTGACTCATTAATCATTTATTTTGGCAACTCTAGGTTTATTTGCTACTTCTCAGATAGTAATCAAGATTGCTTAATTCTGTTATTTCAAGATGGTCAAATTCTTGGATTTGCTCAGTAATTTTTAGATCATGTCAATCTCTTTTACACATAAAATGCTGAAATTTCCCTAAAGTTTTTTTTATGATGGTTTGCATTTTTTCATTATTTATATCACTAAACAACGAATAAAAATGGACAAGCAACTAAAATGTTGATATAACATGATTTGATGTTAACAATAAAACGATTATAAAAGATGACACATAAAAAAAATGTTAAAGCATTAAATTGTTAATGGAACATATCAATGACACTATATTACAGAACAAGAAAAAAAATGCAGTTAATGACATTGGTTACAATATATTTAAGAAATATCTGGATACATGCAAGAACAGTTTGTATGTACAGAATGCAGTACAATGTAAAAATGCATCTTGCAATTCAAGAAAGCAATGAATTCTAAAAATGCAATGCTACCTATAATAGATAAATCTACTATAGATAGATTATCTAATAACTAAACAATTAATAACCAAAATGATAATGGGCACTTTCAAAATAAATGTCAGAAGCAAGCATTAAAAATATAAAATAGTGTTATCCTTTACCTTCAATTCAATGATAGGTACTGTATTTTTAGCAGGGCCTGTCACATAAAAAAACACATGTTTACACTAAGAATTAAATCTTGTCTAGAATCCCATTAACATATTGAAAATATCTCAAAGAGTACTTTGTTTTAACCACAGGTTGCAAATGCACAAATACAAGTAATAAAGTACTTGGTATTATATGAAAAATTCTGTTACAAATTACTAATTTTTTTTAACTTGCACAAAAGCATATTGTAAATTAACCAAATCATTATAATGTATACTAGAAAAAAATACATACTACATTTTTAGCTATTATATTAGATTACATTTCTTATGATCGAGTCAAAGCTTAAATGTTCTTTTCATAATTAAAAATCACTCCAAGAAAACATTATAAAGATATGGTTTTTAAAAAAATGTAAGAAATATAAGGATTTCAGCTGCAAAGAATACCTCATCCCCCCCAATTTTACACACATCAATAAGATAAACTATTCAACTAACCCTCCCTTCTGTCCCCTGTTTAAAAATCAGATGAATTTCATTTTAACGTTACTTATAGTATCACTCGGAAACAATAGTTTGTAAATTTAGCTGTACAATAATGCTTCAATTAAATAATGCATAAAACAATTATTCTGTATTAATTATACTATTTTGTTTACTTAAAAATTGTACAGTTGATGTCTTTCCCACAAAAAAAACAAATTTATTATTTCACCCTTTTTTTTTTTTATTAAAAAAGAAAATTACTTTAAAATGAAATTAAAGCATAATTTTATTTAAATTCAAGCCTGTACATTATATTTTATTACAATATAACTGATATACTCAAAATAAGCATAAATATTAAAAAAGGCTTCAACTGTTCAAATCATTAATAAAGAACTTGTATAAGTACAATAATTTTTTTTGTAAACAAAATATTGTAGCAATTAGTAATATTATCTACAACTACTTTTCAAAGGATTTATTAATTATTAATTGAAACAAAATATTTTTTTGTACAACTAATGTATAACAGTTATACATTAAAAATATTATTCTTAAATATTTGATAAATATTATATAAATGTTTATTAAATAATAAAGAACTCCTGACTGCCCCAAACTGTCCTTCCCTATTTCAGAGTTTTCATTATTTTAATTTCTTGCTATGCCAAAGTGAATTAAAGTAACAGCAGCAAAGCTATGTATAAGCTAAAGACACATTAGAGAATTTAAAATGCTATAAAAGAATTTAATATTGCCCTACTTTAAAGAACATGTGCTCCTTATGACAGATATTGATGAAACTTTAATGACTTTTACAACAGTGAAATTCATTGTGTGAAATCGTGAAACACACATTAATGTTTTACAATAAAATAATGACAGAAAACAAAAATCACATTTAATTTGCAGAGATAAAATCATCACTCATGTCTTTCTGATCGAAATAATGAGCTACAATTAACAAGAGCAAATTTAATGCTAAAACAAATTCATTATCTGGTGCAGGCAATTCATTCCGTAACTTGCTGCAAAGCCTGGATAAGCTGCGTAATAAAGCACAAGTATCTGGATCCAAAGGCTTTTCCAGAGCAACTAAAAGAGCATATAGCCACTCACCTTGCAGGTGGGAGAATCCTATTTTTTCTAACCACTCAATATGATATGATAAAAGCCTTATAATTTGGCCTTGATTCAGATGCAATATGATACTAAACAATGGTGGATGAGGACAATCATCGATAGGAACATTCTCATATTTAACAACTCGGCTACTATCATCAGATTCTTCTGGCTGCTCTGCACTTCCATATACTAAATCATGTTTATCGGTTCCTAAAGAATACAGACACCATGATTGGTTGAATTTTACCTTTGGAAAGACTCTTTTTGGAAACTTCTGTTTCAGATATTCACGGTCTTCTGACATTTTTTGTTTGTAAGCGTTAAACGTTTCAAGTTGTACTTCACTCCATTCAGGTTTGGGCTCGAATCCTGGACGTGCCGAAATGAAACCATTACCTTCGTCGACTGTTACAGTCTGGCGATTCAAGAATTTCGTTTTATCTATATCAGAAACGACAACTTTGGGGCAGTTTTTACTTTCAATTCGTACACGATATAAATAATCGTATCCTGTCACTGGTGGGACATTTATATCAAAATTTTCAGGTGCATTACGAATGACAAATGCTTTTTTCGTCACTTTTTTTTCCAGGGTTATTTTCTTTTTTTCCATGCTTTAATGCTTCAGATAAGTCTAACTTTAAAAAAGAATTAAAATAGCAAATAAGTGCATAAAATACAGTCAAAACAAATGTATAACTTCAAACCCAAGCTATTCCGGTAAGGGACTCGTTAACCGGAGGACGCTTGAATCCAAGTTCAAAAGGGGAAAAGCATTCGAAGCTATTGGGGAAGTAGCACTGCAGAACGGATTTCATTCCGCTAGTGATGGAAACGGGGAAATAGATGTATGGTTGCTTGCGGAATAGATTTTCGCGCCAAAAGGTGAAAAATTATTTACACGCCAAGAAATAAGCGCATTTTTGGAATGTTTAGTGTGAAGCATGAACAACAGTCGTAGAGTGTGTTACGGATTTATGAAAAAGGCAGACCTTATTTATGCACGCTATCTTTTATTAAAAGAATAATACCGTGATATAATTTATGTATATTCTCTCTTAATTACGTTTTATGAATCTAATTTTTAACTAAAAGTGAATGTTGATTGTGACTGAGAGCTTGGGAAAACTGAATTTTCCACAGGCGCATTTTATATGTAATTAATTAAATGGCAAGAAACTAATTTGATAACAAAGAATTAAATACTATCTTCTATAAGCTTGTTAAATTAATTTTCACTGAGCAATGCAATGATCTTACAAATTTCATTTACATTGTTAATGGAAGCTAAAAATGATGTTTTATTCGAAATGCAGATTCGATGTTAATTTAATTTTATTTATTGCAATTTGGCTGTATTCCTTAGAAAGTATTTAAATTTTTTAATACAATTAACTTTAATGTATAGGGTGAAATGTTTTTAAAAAATTAGCTGAAAATTTTAAAATGTGGCAAATTATATTAATTTTTAATGGAATTAAGGAATTAATTATTGTTATAGAAGACTTAAAACATTTTTTATAACTGCATACATGCTTGATTTTGTTGTTTGCTAGCATTTACATTTTTGTGGTCTTAAAATTCGAATAATAAAAATCTATAAACTCTTTATAGTAATTTTGCCCATTCTTTTTTTTTTAATGTTAATAATCTGCTTAATAAACTTTTAACATTGAATAATTCATACTTGAAAAAATATGCATTGTAAAGTAATATATAAATTTGAATTCCTTTCACTATATACATAATTTTCACTCAGTTTTTTTTTTTTTTTTTTTTTTTTTTTTAAGTATGGTTTATTTTCTGTTAAGAAAGTATGATAATCAAAAATTTCAAAGGAATAATTAAAATATTCAATCTTTTCTACTTAATAAAAACTAATTGTTAAAATAAGATTTATATTGAATTAAAAGTCAATATATGCATAAGCTGATTAATATTACATGATTTTAAAAAGTACTTTTTCAGTGCATATGCTTTTTATTCTAAATATTTTGTTTTGTTTCATAAATGCTTAATAAATTTATTTATGCATACCAGAATTTAATTTCTCCACTGAGGCACAAAATCAGAATTTTTATAAAAACAAAATAAATCTGGAAAGATAATATAATCAATGCTTTCTAATTATATGGCCAGCGTAATAACAGTTTAAAATAAAACTTGTTCTTAAAAATTCTTATATTTTTTATAAATTTGAATAAGAAGTTGAATCTTCTACTTTTATAACCATGCACAGAAGTAAAAACTTAAAAAAAAAAAATTGGAATATAATTTTTAATTTTAAAAAGTAAAAATTATTTTTGAATTCAATATCATAATATTAATTTATTCTGAATGAGTAAAATAGAATTTGCAATTAAATTCCAACAAAAATTTCCAATTCTTAAAATTTTCCAACAAAAATTTTAAGAATCCTGTGCAAATAGAAAACGTAACAGCAATGATAATATAAAAACATAAAAATTCTGGAAGAATACTAAAGTTAATAAAAGTTATAAAATTTGCAAAAAAAAAAGTCAGTTTTTGTTTTACAATACGAATTATTATCTCGTTCTTTACAAAAATTTATTGCTGCAAAGTGGATTTCAGGAAAGTAAACAATATAATTATTAAATTCCGAAAAAGAAAAAAAAAATTACATTTTACCTGAAAATAATTTTACATTTACCACATTTACAACTCTGAAAATTTTGCATTAAAAATACTTTTAATATGAAGAAAAATACCTTTTTTTGTTTAGAAATTCGGTTGGTCTGTCGGTCAAATGCCACTTGGTTATACCAAGCCGAATGAGAGTAGCTCTTTCGAATGAAGGCAGAAGTGTGTGCATTTCGTTGTTAACGAGAACAGTTTAAGGTGAAAATACGACTTTGCTCGAACACACACGACATAACCCTTTTTTAGGGGTCGTTCGAACTCATTCATCCATTCGCAAGTCAGAATCGAGATCCAAATTATAGACCGACTCTTCCCTGATTCAGTACACCCCCCAGGTATCGTTTTGTTATGGGAACTTGGAGGACTTTGCAGTCGCGACCTATTTAACGTGCCCCAACTGCCATTAGCCAACACGGCGGTCTTCGGCCGAGACGAGGACAGAACTCTCCACCTTTCAGTTACGAGACTGACGCTCTACCAAGCAGGCTATAGCGGCCCCAGGTTAGAAATTAGATTGTGCAGTTAACTATATTATTCCAAATGCTCCCATTAATGGATAATTGGGAGTATGAAATTGGTGGTTAATAAAGAAAATTTTTTATAGAAAATTCCATATCCACCATAATGGAAAACAAATTTTTAAAATTTAAAAAAAAACTTTTTTTTATGAGCATTTAAGTTCGCAAAAGTTAAAATAAAGTTCTTAAAAATAACCCTTCAGGAATACAAGATAATTCGAATTAAGAAAAAAAAATCCTGTTTTTGAATAAATTCATTCCATGATAATAATTTCCTAAATTCACATTTCCTAGTTAAAAACTTTTATTTTAAATTCAAGTTTTATAGAAAACACCATTTTTTATAATTTTTATGTTTTATAGAAAACACCATTTTTTTTTTTTTTTTTTGAACCAGAATCCAATGCATAGAACGATAAATATTTTTTAAAAAAGGAAATGCCTATGAATAAATTCATTCCATGATAATAATTTCATAAATTTACTAATAAAAAACTGTTATTTTAAATTCAAATTTTATAGAAAACATCATTTTTATAATGAATCAGAATCCAATGCATAGAATGCTAAATATTTTTT
>JAPMOQ010036426.1:234488-254978 GCA_026543055.1 Argiope trifasciata | reverse complement strand
AAATTATTGTACACCGATGTCGTAAAGCATTTTGTGGAATAACATTTGTTTAAGCTGTTAACTGGGTAATTAACATACTCAATTCGTTTTACATTGAAATATTTCGTCATACCCTGCTAACAGGTTAAATAGTATGCGATAAAGTTTTGGGGAGATTAATACCGCCAGTTTCCATAGTAGAATGATCTAAACTCACAACTCTCAATTTACATGGTAGAATTATCTAAACTCACAATTCCTTTTCTAGTTTAAAACGCACCACAACGCAATACATTTATTTATACTACAACAAAAACCACCTCTCTCTGTACCTCTATTCATGATGAAACCGCATTTTTGTTGCGACACAAAAGGACCAAAAACGCGAAACTTATTGACCGATTTCTCCCTTGCATTCAATTTCGTCCTGACACAATATGATACACACACCATTTCTTTATTCTCATTATTATTCGGATAATAGAAATTGCCTCTGCACTTATGAATAGTGTCTGGATTTAATAATAATGCTAATCGTATCGATAAATCGATATTTTAATTTAGCAAAAATGTTGCTAATCGATAATTTAGTTGTTGATGGACAACCTCAATTTCAAATTATTGCTCGGCTTTTCAAAGTATTATTTTTTTGTTAGATGAGTATGAGAAATTAAATTTTGAAGGTCGAATAAAAAAATCAACAAAAGCGCATTATTGTTTTGTTGATCAGAAACTGCGCATGCGCTGTTGGTTTGAAGCAGGTGATCGTAAACATTTTCTTGAGTTGCTTGAGTGCAATTTTTGTGTTTTCTGGGCCAGTGACAAAGTGGTTGAGTGTTGCTGAATCCCGAGTGGATCAATAACCGATGGAATCACAAAAGTATATCAGTTTTATTTTCTTGTACTATTCCTGTATTTTTTTGTGGTAATAAGCATTATTGTTTGTAATTTCTACTTGCTTAAGAGTTTAATAATCATATCTAATATTAATTTTGATCATTCTTTTTTTAATTAATTTATTTTGATATCTTTACTCTTAAATAATTGAATTCTATCGAACTGAATTCTAGTTCGTGTCGAATATCGCCATCTTGTTCTGAATTTGAATTTTTTCGGATCATTCAGAATTTTGCATAATAAACTCATATTAGTTTGATTGCGATACCTTTATTGTTAAATAATTTAATACTATCGAATTAAATTCTAATTCGTGTCGAATACCTACATCTTGTTCTGAATTTGAATTTTTTCGGATGATACAGAATTTTACGTACAAGTGAATAACTCATATTAATTTGATTACTATACCTTTATTGTTAAATAATTGAATACTATCGAATTTAATTCTAGTCCGTGTCGAATATCGCCATCTTGTTTCGAATTGAATTTTTTTCGGATTATTCAGAATTTTGCTTACAAGTGAGCAACTCATATTAATTTGATTATGATATATGTAATAATTAATCTCAAATCCGTTGGAATTTCAAATAGAATTTAATGTTTAAAGGAATTCTTACTGTTTGTAGGATTGCTGTTATCTAAGTTCTGAAACATGTTAAAAGCGAATCATTTCTATTCCTTGCCTGCAAAATTCGGGTTATCGTTTAAAGGGCAGATTTTTCTTTTAATAAAGATTACATAGATGTCAAGTCAATGATTCAACCTATTTGGCTATTGAACAACACGTTCTAAAGATTGCAGGAATTTTTGTGTTATCTCTTTTAAAAGCTGAGATAGATTCTTGGTCAGAGACGCAATCTTGTTTATTAATGCTAATCAGACGCTTGTTCTAACATCTCGGAGTTGCGTTTGTCAACGCTATCTGGCCAAAACTTTTTCTGTGTAAATATAAGGGTAAACTTTAAACTAAACTGATATAAGTCATAAGTCAACATAGACTGATATAAGTCATTCTAGGATGTGACGTCATAGTGTCTTGTTAATCGAATCACTTTTTTACAATTTTTTTTACACCATGCAAATCAGTGGTTATGCGAGGTGCTCTCTAAGTGATGTTTAATTGTAATTTTAATTACTTGCACGTTATTTGTTTATTACATACATGGGCATTTCTAATGGAGAAAAGTTCCATAATACTGTATTCCATAATATCGTATTAATATAGATTTATCGATATTTTAGGTATTAATTTTTTTAAATCTGAACTTGTTTTTGAATGATTCAATTCATGTATTTTGTTTTTATTAAAAAACAAGGTAAAATTTTAATAGAAGCATTCAGTATTGATAGCTTCACAACCAGAAAGATGTAATGTGGATAAACAAGTTGGTTATAAAAGACGGCTAGTTTACTTGTAATCTGTTATGCATAGTGTGATATTCATTTTTTTTGTGATAAATCAGGAGTTTTTTTTTTTAATGAGTTTGAGTCTCACAATATCGTAGATTAAGAATTTAAGTATTTGTCTTGAGAAACTATTTCATATTGCACGTTGCCTTTGGCAATGGTGTAATTTCACCTTCAGATTACTCGAGTTTAACTGTATAGATAATAATCACAACTTTTATTTATTTTTTCTGCCGTAGATTTCTACATGGAAGGAAACCATATGATTAAGCATTTAATGTTGCAATCAAAACAGCTTGAATTCTATTGCTGAAAACTATGTAGAAAAAGATTAAAAATTCCTAAAATGCAAGAAAAATTTGTTAGACCATAATAAAAAAAACAATCTTTGAATTTTCAAATGCTGTAAAAATCAGACTTGTACTATCATATTTAGTATCTTATATCAGAAAATTCTATTTTTAGATCTTATTAACCGTATGCCTGGTATTAATCGCCAAATAACTCGCCAGGGGGGACGCTATAATTCAGTGAAAATTCTGTATTCACGCCAAAGATTAATATCTCCTAACTATTGTATGCTATTATCATGCAAGATGCTCTCTGCGATATCATTATTGAAGAGAAGGCGAGAATGTTTTGGGAAGAACATTCCCACAATTTTTTTATAGGAATTAAAATCCCAGTTTTTTTCTTGCAAATTTCAGAAGGAGAAGGGGGGAGGGGAATGAAATATGATAAAAACTGAAGAAAAGGACATACGTTTTAAAGACAAATTATTTCAGCAAAAATTCTATATTCCGTTCTCTTTTATTTTAAATTTTAAGACTATAAAGTAATAAAATTTATGTATATCGTAATTATTCTTACTTGTATAACGCTAGGCTTTAAGGAAACCGTAATCTGAACTTGATACTGCTCGCTGGTCAAATCATTTTCCCTCGACGAATGTTCAACTTCCGGTTTTGTGTGAATCAACTTTCAGATAACTTATCGAACCTATTCGTAGATAATTTGAAACATGGAAAAATATGTCCAGCACTTCCTGTCATGACTCATGACTTAATAATCTCTAGATCGATATAATTCTTGGATTACACGAGCATTTGTGCTTGAAAATTCGATATCAGTTTCACGAATTTCTGTTTTGGAAGCATTTTCCAGTACAATCAAGCAATAGACGGTCATATGCCATGTATGTGAGGATGCACAGTTCCGGATGTAGGCAACATTTGTATTGCGAGACTTTCTCTTTTAATAAGTAAGTACAGGGGGTCGGCAGTCTGCGGCTCTTTTGATGTAAAGTTGTGGGTCCCCAGTTCCATACGAAAAATTAATAATTAATTGTTTTGGTTTAGTTGTTTTATTGTCCCGTTGTAAAGCAGAAGTTAGGGCTATTTTGGGACGAACCTCGTCATTTTGAACCGCCAGCGGGAGGACGTTTGGCCTGACGGACGCCCCGTTACACGACGGTTCTTCGGGACCTTACCACCAGGTCACATTAATAATTTACTATCAAACATTAAAAAAAGAATATATATGTGTATATATAGCACAAGTGAACAGATCTAAATAAATTCCGTGTTTTGAGGCCGTCATATTCGACACATGGAATAGTTTCCCAGAATGCTACAGTGAGGTGACGAAGGTGGCAAACGGAGTACTGACGTTCTTCGTGTGAGCAAGCGTTCTCTTGCATGAATATAATAATAAGTAAATTTAGAAGTCAGCTAACAAATAAAAATTTAGAATCCTGCTTGAAATTTCAAACAACAAGCTGTAAGACAGATTTGATCAAGGCATGCAAAGCCAATGCTCCCATTATGTAACTATCTGTATTTGTGTTTTTATATTAATAAAGATTATTCCGTATTAAAAACCATTTATTTTAAATCAAATATCAGGTAAATATAAGGCAAATACTATAATATTAAATCGAAAATTTTTAGTGGTTCTTTAAAAACTGGAAAATTTTGTAAATGGGAAATTGAAACCTGAGTTTTGCATATATAGTTTCACTTTACAACTCATTTTAAACTTCATAAGCAAATGAAAGCTTTATTTTAAGTTAATTTTTTGATACTTTTGTAATTGTTTGATGCTATAATTCGTTTTTTTGTGACCCATAAAGATATGTTATCAATATTTGTACATACTTTTACGTTTTCGTATACGTAGTATAAAGAAAGTATATAGTAATAGTAAAAGAAAAATCGAACTCAAAAATTTGGCTATTATCCGTGTGGTGGTAAGCTCATAAGTCAGATAACAACCTCGGGATACAAGTGTACATTTTTGTCTAGTGGTTATGTTACTCGGCTACGAATCCCAACGTTTCAAGTTCGAACTTCACAGAGAGCAACATTTGTGACCATGTGTGACCCTGGAGATGTGTGGTTGCACGTTACCATGGAGCAGAACTATATCATCGTTGAGTAGCCCCGGTGTTTTGTTCTTGATGGAACTGCGTAGTCTTTCGATTTAATGGTTCTTCTGTGCTCGAGGAATTCAACAAGTATCAAACCTTGGACGACGAACTTAAAGACGCTGTGATGGACTGGATCTTGTCACGGCCACAGGAATTCCGAGAACGAGGAATCCTTGGGTTCGGTTATCAATGGGATCGCTGTGCTCAGACCTTTGGTATATGCTTTGAATAAAATCTTCATTTATATCCACAGTGTCGTTTTGTACCATTTCATTGAACACTCCTTGTAGCATCTTAAGCACATATCCATATTAAAGGATATGTGATGTCCAGGTTAATTGGTTATTGGGCTATATATTTGCATGTTACTAAAAAAGTGCAATGATTTGTATGGAAGGAACATGGTATCTAATCCTGTTTGTAAAATTGTAATTTCTTGCATTTTGATTCAAATCGATTGAAAAAGTACTTAAAATGTAAACACGTTTTTTTTTTCTTTCTTATCTATTTCTTGACTCTGAAAATAAGAATCTAAGCACTCATAGCATTTAAAGTCTTGCGTATAGTTCACATTTTTATATGTGGATGGAGATAATACCTAAAAAAAGAGTTATATAAGAAAGTTACGGGGTTGGCTGTTTGGTTGTTTTGTATTTTTTGGCACAAGACCTGTTGGCTGTTTGGTTGTTTTGTATTCTTTGGCCAAACTGCGTCATCCATGTGGTAAAGAAGAGGTTAAATATTCTTTAAAATTTAAATTAATGAATGATTGCATGAAAACAGAATAAAATAGTTTAATTACACTGGAAACAGTATCACATGATTATGTATTTAAAAAGAAAAAAAATTAAAGGTTTAAGCGCCTTCAGAATTTAAATGCTGGGTAAAAATTTAAACATGTTTGGATGGTGGTTAACTCCCAATAAATAAGTGAGAGTTAAGGGTAATGACTGATAAAATTGGTTACGATGAATATTAAAAGTTGGGCATTCGATTAAAATGTGTTGAACTGTAAAATCCGTGCAACATGTGCGAGAATGTTTCGGGGAGACCTCTTCCAAATTTTCTGGTTTGATAACCTGTTTATTTATTTGAAATATAATGGGTATTGTTTTAAAATATTTATTGCATGAATATTGCAGAACAATTGATTGCATTTTCGCGTGTTTCTTGTATTTTTCAATTTTATGCATTTGTAATCTGTTGCATTTAATTGACTTATGATCATTGATCCGAATATTAATTTTTTTTAAATTTTATTGCCTAACTGAAATCAAGCTTTTTAGATTGTTTTTAAAATTTTCTAAATAGATCTACAATTTATTGCGTGTTACTTATTATCGATTTATTAATGATGCATTTGTGAAATGTTATTTTGTTGTCTGAAATTATTCAAATTTTGGAATGTTCAGCAGTGAACTCTAAAATGTATTGTTTCTCCATTTTTTTAACCATGTATCACCGAACTGATGTCAAACTTTTTGCATTGTTTTTAGCATTTCACCTAGGTGTATCAAGTAAAAAATATTAGAGATATGTGAAAAATAGTTTGAAGTTGTCTGTATGCTAATAAAATATTCGTTGCATAACTGATATCGATTAGTTTTCCCGTAATAACCTTTAAAAAATTGGCTTCAAGTCTATGTATTGAGCCTGATTTAAATTAGTAAAATTTTGACTTGCTACATATAAATATTAAAAAAAATTATCTGTTTATAATATTTGATTAATTTTATTTAAAAATTGAATAAACGTTTGCAGTTATGCATTTTTAAGAAGATTCAAGCAAACGATGAAATTAAACTAAAGCAAACGATAAAGTTAATATGTATAATAGTTAACCACCCTTTGTCTCAATTATCAGTTATGTAGACTATATTGAACGATACTAATGTTAAACAATATTTATCCTATTAGAAATATGTAGGCCATGCAAATTGTAAAATATAAGGTACGAAATAAGACTGTTAAAAAAAAAAATTCCATTGAGTTTTCCAAAAGTTCCATTTTTTAACATTTTTATGCGGCCTCTCTCTCTAGATAAATTCAATCAATTAGAAAGCTTTAATTTTTTATACAACAGCATCATTACAAGAAATTGCATGCTCGCATCTTTAAAAATGAGAAAGGTATGCTTAATTGAAGATTGAATGCTCTGCATAGGGTCTATATGCCAAAATATAAATAACATTTATTACATATTATTTTTAAAATATAAATGCATTATAATATCTACATTAAAACCTTAAGATATATGCGTGGCACCATCACGTATTCTTAAGACTTTTTTTTTAATATTTAGAATGCAGTTTTCGACTGTAAAAATTAAAATACGATGTAAATATGTATTAGTAATTTATTGTCTAATTTATCATAATTTTTCAAAACGACATTCTAACAAATTAATGCGCAGACGATTTATTTTCTTTCATTTAATTATAATTTAACCGTTTCAAATATTTATATAAAATATTTTTTTAAAGCTACATAGTAAAATGCAGACGATTTTTTTTACCACAAGACCTTTGTAAAATTCATTTTATAAAATATCTTTTTATTTGTATGCATGATTTTTTTTAAAGTTTTACGCACCGGCAGCGAGACTGCATAAAATGAATTTGAGAGCCATATGTGTCTCTACTCGTTTATATTTGTTTATTAAAGCTTTATTTAAAGGCACTTAGAATTGTTTGACGTATGCTATCACATTTTTGAGATAAAAATTTTGGCTATTAATTTGCATATGGTCCCTATTTTTAGACCAGAAACAATGTTTTATGTGATATGAAAAATTGCACAAGGTAATTTTTTTTCTGTGTCATAATTCATTTGATTTTTAAAGATATAATTATGCGGTTATTTTTTTTTCTGACGATCTTGTGAGATGGGATAGAAAAACTTTCTAACTGACCAAATTTGTTTAGAGGCTTCGCATAAAACTTTAAAAAGTGTAACTTTTTGAAGATTAACGACAAATTTTTTTTATTAACGAAGTCATATTCTGCTCTAATTTGCTGTTACGTTGTCCATTTATCTCTAGTGAGTGAAAAATTAAACTGCCTTTCAATGTTTTTAGACACTCTGTAGATAAAATTAGATACACATATTTAACATCTATAGTATTAAGTGACTTCCAAATTTTTAGTCAAATCCAGCAAGGGGTTGACCGTGTGCGCGTTTATACTTTCAGAAATATGAAAATGCGATACTCAAAAAAGGCAATGACTTAAATATACTGAATTCGATACGTGATTTTGTGATGACTACAAATAGAGTTTTGGATCATATTTTATTTCAATTGATTTGGAAAAATGCTTCGTAAACCCAAATTCTATTCTCGGATATTATTAACTATGTGTTTAATAACCAAATAGCTCGTCTACTACGTGATAAAATCATGCGATAGATTCAGTAAAAATGCTAAATGCACGCCATCGGTTAATATTTTGTAATTTTTGTACGCCAGTGCCGTGTAAGACGTCCTCTGAGGCAACAAATTTATTAGAGAATATGCGAATAAGTTTTGAGAAGTGTACTCACACTGGTTTTTTATTGCTTTCCATAAAAAATATTATATTGCAAAATTTTTATAAATTTTATCTACTATTAATAAACCTTCATTAAAATATATTTTTAAATGATAGACTCGTAGGAATTTTTATAATAGGTAAAAGCTTAAAAGCTCGTTTCTAATGTGAAGGGTTGGATACAGCGAGAATCGAACCTGCGACGGTAGTGTTCGTTGTCGCTTAGCATAACCATTCGACAAAAGTGATCACCAGTATTCAGTGGCTGTTACTGGCTTATTAAGATATCTCCACAGTACTCTCTACTAGTGAGTGAGTTGGCGGAGAGACGAACGATATTATAGCGCCAATCGTTATGGAGAGCAAAGAGCGTATTCATTGTCCGAGGTCACCAATGTGGCGAGTGGTATTTGTGGTGTCGCGACATGACAGCTGTTTGAAGGCTTATCGTCCGAGTTCACCAATGTGGCAAGATTATTTTTTTTCGTGTCGCGCCAATGTGGAGATTGAATTCCGCCAAGGATTGAATTTGCGACCTTACAATTTGCAGCCTCGTAACATATCCGCTAGACAAAACTGATCACCGAAGTTCAGTGGCTGTTACTGGCGTATTAAGATATCACCACGCTTATATCTCTGATGCTCCATTATCCATAGCACCTTCTTCTTTTCACTAGCTATCTTGTAGAAATGAATAAGATTATATTTTATACTTCTTGTATATCAGGGAGAAGGGTACACCCGGTACACCCGGGAGAATGGAATGGTACTTATAAAAGAGTATGTGAGAAAATTTAGGGCAGAGCATTCCCACTGACTTTGGTCATTTTTCTGGTTATCTATGACTGCCGAACTGTTTTGATCAAATCTGGATTGAAAATAAAAGAAAAAATAACCCGCCCTACTTTTGATATGTATTTTATATTATGATGTAAATGTGTTCTACTGAATTATTTTTTGTCTACTTGTTTACTTCGCCTAAACGCAATGGGTAATCTTTTAATGTATTTATCGCATGTGTGGTGCTTGTAAAGAAAATTGCAATAACAATTGATTGCATATTCGCGTGTTCCTGACATCTTTCAACTGGATGCATTTGTATTTTATTGCTTTGTTGCATTTAAATGACTTATGATCATTACCTGAATATTTAAAAAGTGTTTTTATCAACGAACTAAAATCAAACTTTTAAAACCATGTTGTTTTCAAAATTTTCTGAATAGATCTATTATTTAGAAAAATTTTGAAATCGCATATTAATTATATGCCAATAAAAGGAATTATTGGAATTACAATTTCTTGGGTAACTTATGTTTCAATTTAATTACAAAAATATTCGTAAAATGTTAGTTTGGTGCCTTAAATTGATTCGAATACTAAACAATATATATATATATATATATATATATATATATATATATATATATAACCTTCTTTTTCTCACTTTTTTTCGGTTACGAAGTATGAAGAAAATATTGTAATCGAATTTTGATTACAGTAATTTCTTTATATTTGATATTCGTACTTTTAAGTATCAAAATACTTAGTTTTTAAAGTTTTATTTTCATGAGAGAACATGACGTTGTATTAGTTTGAGGTTTTTGACGCTTTAAAATACGTAGGCAACAAATTGGCAATTTATCGCTTTTGAGGCATCTTCATTTCGCTTTTAGGGTTATTAGAAAATAATGCGTCGTCACATTTGGCGCCTTATCGCTGACTAAGTTTAAATTGAATTCGAAATTATTCATTCTCTGGATTCTTACGAATCATCTTAATTAATTTAAATCATTAACCAGTTTAAACCGGTTTGAAACAATCACGGGACTATCAAATAATGCATGTGTCAATATTTAAAAAAAAGAATTAGATTTTTTTCGTTTCAAAGTCGGTCGTGCTCCTAAACTTTGTTTGCCAGCTAGAAAAATTAAAAATGAAAGTGAAAAAAATAAATATTTAGAAATAAAGATCGATAGAGAAATCTTGTGATTATTTTGAATAGCTAATGAATTAAAGTAATTAAGGACAAATAATGATTTTAAAATTTTTTAATGTTCTAACATGATAAACTTCACTCTGAATTAGAAAATTACACTTTTGGTATTATGTCTACGTATTGATGAACACAATTATTGAAGTCCGCTTTGAGTTAGATTTAGAAAATTTGGTACATGGAAATAAGCACTATTCTCTCATTTTGTAAATTTCTATCAAATGTTGAAAGCAGAGAAAATCTGTCTGCCTACTGTTCGAATACAAGTGAACCTGTTGCAGCTACATTTCTATTTTATTATCTTTGTTTTTTGTAAGTTGCCCTTATAAAAAGTGGCAGCATCAGTAGCTTGTTTTATGGCATAAAAATATACGGTCTTGATATAATTTCGTTTATTTTAATTTCAAATATAATCTGTAATTATCATTCCAGAAATATAATCCAAATTAATAATCGATCTTAATGAGTTCTACATAACAACTCTACAAATCTAATAACTATAAAACAGAAAGAGTTTGATACATAAAATTTGTTACATAGATTTTCCATTTAATATGTTGATTGACACATTTGGTTCAATTTGAAAACAAAGAATTAATTGTCTGTCTACCAGCACTTCCGTATATAAATAAACTCAAAAATTCATAAATGCAATAGTATTCAGTATGCGATCAATCTTTTGATAGCAACTACAGTTCTGTGTCAAATTTTGGCTTCAATTTGTCGGAAAAAAAGTCCTCTAAATTATACATCCACAATACAGATTCATAAAAATGCTAGATTTACGCCAAAGCTCTATATTTTGTATTTATTATTCGCCAAAAACCATGCAAGGTATTCGCGGTATGTCAAAGGTTCATAATTTTATGCAAGGAGATGGGGCTGTTACTATTGGCGATACTAATCCCGAACTCGCGATCTTATGGTTCGTAACCAGATAACATGACCACAAAACTAAAAGTGATCTCTTAGTCTTGAGGATGTTATCTGTCTTATAAAGCTTCAATATATCATTTCCTATGGTTTTGGCCATATATTAGTCAACAATCTTTTTTTTTTGCATTTTTAATGTTTTTTGCTTTTGTATTATATAAAAAGTTTTAATACTGACATGAAACCAATTGGTGGTCTTCCCAAAACTCAGCATTTTTAAAGAATCGTCTTCCTTGGCGAAGTATTTGGCGATTAATCTCAAGTATGCGTTAATAGTATCCAAAAATTGATGTTTTTTAATTGATGTATCTAAAAATTGATTGAAAATAGTATCCAAAAACATGTTTTAGACATGTTTTTCTATACTGATTGAAACAAAATTTTTATACAAAACGGCACTTATAGACACAAAATTCCTTACAAATTTGATATATTCAAACTATAGAATTTTTTAATGATCGCGTTTACAGGTTTGTGAAAGTGCAGACCGACAGACAATTAAACGGTTATTGGATATGACTCAAAATTTGATAGGTCTCTATACTATAGATTTTAAATTTGTATTTCGAATTTTATCCATCTAGCTCTCTTCACTTTGTAATTGTTATGTTTATTTATATTCGATGAACAGATTTTATAAATTTTGTAATTATTATGTTTATTTATATTCGATTTTACTCAAAGTATAGCAAAAATCTTCAAATTCTTTGCAAAAACCATATACCAAATTTCATCCATCTAGCTTGAATTGTTTTTGAGTTATTTTTTGTCACAGACTGACCGGCATTTTCCAAAAATTTCTTTTTCCAACTTGGAGAGGTGGAGGTTCGTCAAAATCACGAATTCGAATTTTTTGACAATTACAATACTGACAATTACTCCATATTACGTATACGAGAAACTAAAAAAATGTTTATATATATGTGTGTGTGTATGTGTTTGTGCAATGATATTTTAACATCTAATTTGAATCCAAATTAATTCCTAAAGTTCTATCTTAATATAACCCATAATAACTTTTTCAAGAGGAACTTTGTATAATTACTGAATTGGCTAGAAGCCAACTTTCACGGGCGAGAAAAATGTACTATAAGCAAATTCTTTTTTTAAAAAAGATCCCCGTGTTTCTCCTGCTTTAAGATTGGCACATGCAGAAATCCCTATGAGACTCTTCATAATATATTAGCACTGTAAACATTATCTTCCCTATTAAAATATGGTCTAAAAGACGAGGGAAATTTAATTTCATCCCTTTTTCGCCACGTCTGCTTGTGGGCGCCGCTTGTAAATATGTCTGTCTCCTGGAGGAAAAATAAAGTAAACTTAAAAATGTAAAGTCTTCTTCAATGTCTTCGAATCTGCTATATGTTTCGAATTTTTTTAAATCTTTACACACACCCACATATATATCTGACTTTATTGATTACTTTTTCAATAGCTTTTTAAGGATTACGATCAGGAACATGTATTGTTTTTGTATTGAGGCTAATGAAAATTATTGATCGTATTGTCGCGTGATGTGTTTTTTGTCATCTCGTCGAAGGCCGTGATCATTGAATTGAAATTTCTTCCATGATGATTTTATAGCTGTGTAATTGATCGAGTTTTTATAACGTTTATTGCTGCTATCTCGTTCTAGTTTGTTGCTGTAGTAGGGGATTGTTTACTAATGCACGTTTTCCGTTTCCGTTTTAAGTTAGTGTTATGTACTGTTCGTCAACGGATTCAGAGACGACCACATTTCGACGATTCCATCTCATTGAGGGATGGGAAGCAGACCAATGAGCACAATTCAGATATTCACCTTTGACCTTGAATTTCCTCCATTAGATTTTTCTTAGATCAATTCCCCTCCACCCGTGTAGATTCCCCGGAAGCATCTCGAAATGAGGATGAGTTGCTTCCGGAATTGTGGTTGGACTTGCCAACCCAGTGGGCACAATAGTAAACGATGGTTCTGGCCCACCTATCAATAACGGGACTTCCTACAGGGGATGATTGTACCATGGCCGGTGATGGCCCTTAAGGCCTTATCACACGGCAAAATATCGTCGGTACTTTCCGTCAGCAACGACAACGAAAGTGACGTCACTTCAAAATTCCCCATGATTGGTTGAATTTCGTTTGCAGACAATATTTCTGTCACTATCGTCGGCATTTTCAAACTGGTTAAAAAAGTTGATGATGAGTGGTTTTGGGGGGTAGAAACGGAAAAGTGCTGACGATATTTCGCCGTGTGATAAGGCCTTTAGAGTGGGGGTCAGTGATATGACTTTTTCCCCTTGTATGTGAGCATTGCGTCGTTGCTGACCGCATTTTATTTTAACTCCAAAATAATAATAATAATTTCGTATTGATATGGCTTGTTCAAATGGCAAAAAAGCTTTCAGAAGTGGTATGGAAAAAATTTTAGTAATTATTTTATGCTATAATTTTAAAAATAATAATATTCTTAAGTAGAAAAATCAGTAATGTTTTTTAATATCACAATATATAAAATGTCATGCATTTAAAAAATTATATTTATAATATTTTTAAGAGGCTCCATATTTACAACGATATCTTAAATGAAAATAAAGCAATATGGAGATCCGAAAAAAAGGAGATTTGTTTTAAACATTTTTGCGCGGCGGAAAATTTGTTCGTCCAATAAAAGTTAGAAGTGGATAATAAATTTAAGGAATAGTATATATAAATTTGACATTTTTCATTCAAAAAATTATTTTCTTACAATTTTTCTTTTGCAAGTGCTAAAAAATTGGAAAGGAAGTTCTTGTTAAGTTTTTGTAGCCCTAATGTTAAGTTTCACGAACTTTTTTAAATTGAGAAGACGAAAATGGCTTCAAAACATTCTTCTTCAATTTCTATTCTTAATATTCTAATTGTTATTTTGTTATCTATTCAAAATAAAAAAAAAAAATACCATTTTTTCTTCTTTTTTATTATATTCATAATTACCAAGTTTAAGTATTATAATCACCAAAATTTTAGTCTAGAATTTTAGATCGAAATGTTAAGGAAACTCCACGCTTTTAGAGCTCCATAGTTTATCCGCTGCTTCTTACTCCTCCCCACCCCCCAAAGTAGGGAGGGGGTATATCTGTCTGTTTGTACATATTTAAAAATGATACGACAAAATACGAACCAGCTTGGTAAACAAAATCGATCTGAGGTATTAACATTGAAATTGTGAATCCATATAAAGTTACGAATGAAATTTGTCTGAAGAATTTATGTTTATTTGCCCATTTTGTGATGATTTGTTTTCACTTGAATGATGAGGAAAACTTTATCGATTGTGTTTGCCTCTTGAAATATAGACAGAAGTGTAAATTTCATTGTTAGTAGTTATTATTAATATCAATAAATAATATCTTTAAATTTATTCATTTAAAATAATTACCGGCATCCTGGCTTAGAGGTAGGAGGTCTTCCCCGTTATCTAGGCGTCCCAAATTCGATTCCCGGTTCGGGCATGGTTGTTCTTCATTTGTGTTTCATCCGTGAGGGTATTATCCCCCTGTAAAAAGGGGTTGTGTAAGCGAATGTGTGTGCCATCTTCATATGAGCTCGAAGTCAGACTTCTGCCCTCTGAATGCTTAGGGGTCTTTAACTTCAGAAGCTACTGCACCCCCTTTCCCTGGTAGCACGGACGCGACATCATTATTATCATTTAAAATAATTAAGAAAACCAAAGGACAAGCCGCCTTGCTCCAACCATTAGTCCGGTTTCATTAATTTTTATGTAATATTAAAACTCAGTACCCTTAGATATGTCAAAAAGATTCTAGCCCATTATCACCTGCATTTTCTGGGAAATACTTCAAAAAAAAAAAATATCACTATATGGTGTACCCATGATAAAACGTCAAGTTGCGAATACTGCACTGATTTCAACAGTTTCTATTTTATTTAGAATCTTATGACATCAAAATAAATCCTCTTTGGTCATCGCCCCCCTTCCATTTTCGAGTGTTATCGCGAAATTATTTACTGATATAGCCCCTAACTTCAAAGATTGGGTCGAATCCTCTAATTAATTTCGCCGCATCCTATGCATAGTTGATAAATCAATATGATTTAAGTCTATTGTAGGAATATCTATATGCTATATGTCTGATGATTAAACTATTATTCATTTGGTGTGCTTAGATGTTATTCATCACAATTAATAAGCAATATTAAATTAATGTTATTAATATTGTGGGCGAAAAGCTGATCGCAGAGAGCGACTGGTATGCATTTATTGACATTTAAATAATTCCATAAATGCGCGCCTATTCATTTAACTTCGCCGGGCACGTATTCAATCAAATACAAAAATTTAGTTAAGGGATTATAATCAATGAAACTTAACTATAACAGGTTTATATTTCAATAACGTAACTATAACCAGCTATGCGTCATAAGTCCTAAAATTTTTTACTTCCTATAAGCCCCTAACTTCAAAGATTGGATCGAATCCTTTGATTAAATTCGCCAAATCATATGCATAGTGGATAAATCAATATAATTTATGTGTATTGTAGGAATGTACACATGCTATATAGCTATTGTTTAAAATATTATTCATTTGATGTATCTAGATATTATTCATCGAAACTGATGAACGATATTAAATTAATGTTATTAATATTGTGGGCGAAAAGCTGATCACCGAGGTTGACTGTTATGTATTTATTGACATTTAAATTTTAGTTCTTAGTCTCAGTTATTAAATTTTTTATTGACTAGAGTAATGGATGCAACAATTACGTTTGTGAAAATTTAAAAATTTTTAATAATTAAATTAATTGAAATTTATGTATTTCTTAACCAAAATTTCTTTTTAAAAATATTGTATTAAAATAAAAATCTTTGTAATTGCTTATTAACTATTTATCAAATTAATTGAAAAGAATCTACATTAATTATACAGAAATCACTGCCCAATATAGAACTAGATATTACCTCCATCCATTCTTGGTTAAGTATAATTGCTACCAATGAAATTGATTAAAAATCTCAGGAAATTCTATAGTTAAAACAATTTCCTAAAGAATCTTGAATTTTTCTTTCTTTTAGGTATCCGACTATGTTCGAAGGAAATTTATTGAAAAATTGGATTTTTTAAAAAAAATATTTAAAACCATGGTTTTTAGATATATTGTGAATTATAATACAAAATACTTTTACAAAAAGAAGAAAAAAACGTATTTGAAAATATAATATATTTTGAGAAATAGGAAAATTTGTAGTAAATTTCAATGGAATTAAATGAAAACTCTTGATTCTGTACACAAAATTGTAATGCAGCAATCCTATTTTTCTTTGTGCACAAGTTATAGGATATAATGATGAACGAAATGAACCAACTCTAAGAAAAATGTTGAGATTCAATGAAGTTATGGGTAAAAGTATAAGCATATATGCACTTTTTCCAGAAATTAAACTAATTTATTTTTCTAGAAACACCTATAAATGAAAAAGTATTTCACCAACAATAACACTTTTGATTCATTTCATTGCCCATATTATTTAAAACATACGCTGAAATTTTTATGTAAGTAACTCTATTTGTTTTTGAGATATCATGTTAACGGTGGAGAAATTTTATAAATATTAAGTTTTGAGAAAACTGAAAACAAATTTCAGCTGAAAAATATGTTTTGCTTAAAATTCCCAGAATGATAGATCAGGCCTTCCTTTTCCTAGAAAAGATAAACTGTTTGGTGAAAGTGAAAGTCTGTGCTACAAGAACTAACAATTAAAAAAAAAATCGCCTATGTGGCCAATAACCTGTGCTTTAAACCTAGTCGGATACCTTAAATCTGTTGATTCCATGGAGGCCAAACTGTCGTATCATTTTGTGGACGACCCCTCTTAGCGGTAAACAGATCCTTAAAAACTCCGGAATAGCAAGCAGTCAGTGCGCGCAAGTTCATCGATCCAACTCGCAGCTGGATATCGGCCGGATGGTCGAAAGCTGGAACTCCACCGGCTGCGAATGGAAATGAATGGATGGAAAAACACTGTCCTTTTGTGTCCTCACAATGAACTAAATGAGCTACAGGCTTCTTTTTGTTCTTTTTGCGTAATTGCCTCCAACGCGGCGCTCGTGAAAAGCGTAGTAGTCCCTTGACGTGTTTTTTATTCGTCAGAATCAGTTGGTACTTTTTTTTTTCTTCCATGGAATCGTTCCATCATTATTTATGAAGAAAATCTTCAAGGTATTTAAAAATTTTGCTTCATCTTTTTTAAAAAAATAGTATTTCTCAATTAAAAAAAATATATAATCTATTAGAAATATTGTTTTATAACCAAAAGTACTTCTATTTTATAATATATTATCGTTTGCTTCAATCGGTTATATAATCGTTTTCTAAATGTTGTAGTATGTTAGAATTGTGATGTAATTTCAAACTAAAATATGCAAAAATCAAATCGTTTGTTAACGAAACTGAGCAGACGATATTTTTCGCTGAAGTGAGTAGATGTAAATTGGTTTTGAATCCAAGTGGAGAAAGGTGAGGGGATGTATCCAACATGATCTTGACCTAGTTACGGGGATTTTCATCTGGCCCGGCATCGTCGGAACTTTTTAATCTCTATCGTGGTGTTCGTGTAAATATTATACCATCCATAATTTCTTATACAAATTCACATATTATCAATGGTTAACGTATGTTAATTTGCTGATAAGTAATATTAAAGAAATTGAAAAGCAGATATATTTTGCTATAAAACTTGTTTTTGTTATTTCTGAAGCATGTTATATTATTAATCGTGTTTATCATATATAAATACAAAATTTTTTATTGAAATGTAAAAAATCTAGTATCAACGAAAATCGATTAAATATATGTTGATTTTAGAAATTAATAAGAAAACAATCTATAATTTAATATAGATATATATTCACAAATTATCATTGATAAATATTTGTATTAATATGCTAACATAGTAAAGTTTTGCTCTAGATGTGTAAACATGTTATTTTTCAGAAATAATATAAGAAAATATTAAAAAACTGAAAAGAACATATATTTTAGTGTAATTTTTTTTCTATTTTTTCTGAAGCATGTAAAATAATTTATCATTAATCTGTGTTT
The DNA here is from genome assembly GCA_026543055.1 of Argiope trifasciata. Lineage (NCBI taxonomy): Eukaryota > Metazoa > Arthropoda > Arachnida > Araneae > Araneidae > Argiope > Argiope trifasciata. The sequence goes on along the minus strand of JAPMOQ010036426.1, from coordinate 236,720 downwards.
AACTAGTTTTTTAAAAATGTAGATTTGTTTGATTGTATGTTTTATTATAAGAAATCAATTAAATATTTTGATTAAAAAATTAGTGAGAAAAATTAGCGATTCGGAAAGAATTTGCAATTAACTAATGAACTATTTGATATAATAATTGGTTAGAACATTAAAAAAATAATATTAACATTTGTAGTTTTCATGTATAAAGTATTTAACAATTTTTGTTATTCCTGCTCGTTTCGTTATTTATTTATTTAATCCTCACTAGCTCCACCTAATTGAAATATAATATGAGAATGACATAAAAATAACTAGTATAAGATGTGTGGTAAAACAGATATCTCCTCTTTTTTTCTTTTAATTCTTAAAAACATAATTTAATAAAACTTAATCTTAGCTAAATATAAGAATAGAGTAGCTAAACAGTAACTAAATAAGCTAAGCAGCTGTTAGTTATGTTATGTAATTAACAATCGTAAAAGAATGCTGACTTAGTAATTTTTTTGGGCTCTAATTAAAAATAACTAGTGTGTGAATTGAATAAATTTCTGAATAATAAATTTTTATTGTTCGTTTTAATGTTCTCTAAAAAAATGGAATTTGCTTTTAATGTAAAACTTTGCTGATTGATATTTGAATTGAATTCTTTCTAATATACATATATTTTAAATAATATACGATTAAACCAAGATTTAATTGGGCTTGATGATGCATTCCTTATCTTTTTCCATATTGTCGATTGTTGTCATCAATTATTAAAAATTTTTAATTCATTTTCTATCATAAAATTTTTAAAAGCAATTTGATTTTTTTTTCTTTATTAGTATTTTAAAATTATTTACAGATTACAAAAAATTATATATTCTTTGCTGAGTGCTACTTTTATTTATGTTTTTATTTCAAATCAGATTTGTCTTTGCTTACTGTATAAATTCATTTTATTTTTATAATAATTTGATATAGAAATTATACTTTAAAACTCAATTTTCTCTTTAATCAGTGTAACTTAAAAAATTTTCCTTCGGTTTTGCTTCCTGTGAACTGTATTAATTTATTTTTATAGGTGTGGCAGTTCATTTTAAAATATCTTAATTTGTAGTTTGTAAACATTAGCATGATTACTAATCTTTGCTAGGATGATAACACAAATATTGCTCAATACAAAACTTTGCTTCATAATACATATGCATTCAGTGCTACATGATTATTAACAAATTAATGTGTTGCCAAGTTTGATTATGTAATGTCCTTTTTAAAAGTCATAATGTTGATTAATTATTGTTTTTGTCATTTTTAAAAATCTATTATACATTGTTTAAATTTATTTATAGCTAAATTTTATTTTCTAGGAGGCTTATACAAGAAGCCTTAAACAGGCAAACATTTCACCAGTTCAAAGCATATGCTGAGAAACAGTTCCCTGGTGATCCAGAACAGGTATAAATTTTGATATTTTATTATAGAAATTTCAAGATTGTCCCTTTTGTGGATTTGAATAATTTTATATTATTTTCTGATATTTGGCATTGATATAGATTTAATAATTATATTAAAGGCTATGATTTACATTTATTTAGAGGGCAATTACTGGAACATTTTGAAATTATTTGTTTCCCTTTCATTTATTTCCTTTGATTTTAAAGTTATACTCAATGGTTGTAGTCCTAACGGGAAAAAAGGGAGGGGGAAAGATATGATATTCCATCAGAATAACATGCTTCTAAAAACAAGGATTTAAAAATTTTGTTTCATTTTTTCCATAATATTTATGAAAGTGGAGCTCCATCATTTTCCTTTTGGACTTGCCATTTTACATCGTTTATCTTTCCAGAATTTGTTTAATTGATTTTTTTATTGTAATTTGTCTCCTAATTAAATTTCTTAAATTATACAATCATTATTTAATTTTAAGGAACAATCTTCTGTATGAATGTTGATTAATAGTTTGTAATAAAGGAATAATATGAATAATTTCATCATAAAGCTAATTATAGAGCCTTATGATGAAACTACATGATTTATTACATCATATTTACAAACTTTTGCTGGGGAAAAAGATACTTTACTATTAAGAGATTGGATATTGGAAAATTAATTTTGTTCCACCTTATCATCATAAAATTCCATGACACTACTTAGAGGGTTTGATATATGACTACATTTTTATTGAAAATCGAACTACTTTAGTGTCCAGTATGATTCTTATAATTGTTTATTGTCCTCTATGATTCTTATAATTGT
>JAPMOQ010036426.1:218744-234478 GCA_026543055.1 Argiope trifasciata | reverse complement strand
TTTAATAAGCTTAAAAAACTAGAATTTAATTGAATTATTCCACTACCAATTACTATGCATGTGAATTAAAAAAGTATATAAATTGCATTGTAAAAGCAGATACAAAAGTCCTATTTTAAAGCTATCTTCGAAGAAAGCAAGCTTTTAAATCTCATTTTTTACTTTGATATAAACAGGTTGTTGGAGGAATTTGAATTTCATCATAGCATAAAAATATTGTTACAAACTGTATATTAAATTAAATTTATATTAAAAAGATATAAAAAATTAAGATTAAAATTGCATGGAAATTAAACTGATGTGATTAAAAAGAAAAATGTTGAGTTTAAAATAATGCAGGAATAATTTTAGTCAGATATAACAAGATTTAGGCTTTATCTTAGACATTCTCTTTCCTCTAATTGACGCTTTTGTTGACATTTTAAGCATTCTTATGAGCATTTCTAATTATATTTTGCTGTTCCATTAATTGTTGGTGTAAAAATATTTAATTAAATAATCTGAATCATTTGTATGGCAGTTTGTTTACATTTGACTGTATGATTCACTTAAAAGTAATAAGAATATTTCTTCGCCGCTTAGATTAACATTATAGACTGTAATGTAGTATTTTGTGACTTTTTTAAAAATCTTGCTTCTAACCAATCCTAATTCTATCAAAAAATGTTGATTTTTTTTTTTCTGTATATATAGCAGGCTGTTCTGATTCGCCAACTACAAGAGCAACATTATCAACAATACATGCAGCAAGTACTTCAAGAACAACTTTCACCTTCTCAGAACCATAAAACAAATTCAGTAAAAATGGCAGAACAAGAGAGCACCGTGGAACCAGTAAGGGAGAGCACACCTGAAGTGTCAGAAGAAGAAATATGTGGTAAGGAAAAATGGTTGATGCTTAGATCAGCCATGAATACGGAGTGCTTCAAAAATTGTATTAAATCTTTGAATTCCTTTTATTTTCTGTCATTACATTTTAAGGACCTTTTTTGGTGAAATTTTTATTAATATATTATTAAAGCTGGAAATCTCTCTTTCTGAACCTCACTGTATTGGATTTCTTTTTGTGAATTCTCTTAAAACATGGCATTTATTATTTAAAATCAGCTTCAGTTAATAATTTGAATTGTATTAAACCTTTGTATATAATAATTAAAATTGTATAATAATTTTATTTAAACTGTCAATGTATATTGAGGGCCTATTTTGGTGAAATTATTTGGTTCCTATTTCTAAACCTATTTTGGTTGTATTAAACCTTTGTATAGAAATTATAAACCTTTGTATAGTAATTAAAATTGTATTAAACCTTTGAATTCCTTTAATTTAAACTGTCATTGCATTTTGAGGGCCTATTTTGGTGAAACTTTGATTAATAGATTATTAGGGCTAGAGATCTCTCACTGGACCTTACTGCATTATATTTCTTTTTGTGAATTTTCCTAAAACATGGCATTTATTACTTAAAATCAGCTTCAGTTAATAATTTGAGAATAGTTGTTGCAAGAGAATGGGCTTAAACACTAAATGATATCCTTGGTTCTATACTATTTATATTATTAACATTAATAGAATTTGTATTCAATTTATCGAGGATAAATTTTTATCATTTATATTTATAATTCCTGTCATTTAATATTATAGTAATTTTCTTGATGTGCATATACTTTTGGAGCACTTAGCCCATTAATTAACTGTAAATGCCTCTGAAGTTTTCAAAATTAATTTTAAAATATTGAAATCATGACATTTGTCTTATGATAGATTTATGAAGCTTATATTTGGGCATTGAATCATACATTTTTCATTTAATTAAGACAATTCATATCTATTTATCTGCTTTCACTATTTAAATCAAATCATATTCATGTGTTATCACTGGATGGAAAAAAAAGGACTAGTAACATAATAATCATTCATAAAAGAAGAGAACTGACTCATTTAGTTTATTATAGGACCTTAGATGTGTTGATTATTTGAAATTCATGACCTTGTAAATTCGTTTTAGTTTGTATAGGAGTTAATTTAGTTAAAAAATATTCTTATAAAATTACATTAGTAAAACAGTTAATAACTACTGTGGTATAAATTACTGTCCCAAAATGTTATGAGTATTTTATTTTTTATTAATTAACTAATTAATTTTTACTTAATTTTGCTGGAATATAACATATTTCTCTTTGCAAATTAATTGCATTGCAAATTAATTAATAAACATATTTTTGACTCCTTGATTAGGTTCAGTATATAGATTTTTGATTCCTAAAACTTCTTGTTATCTGTCATCTGGCTACAGACCAGATAGTTGGGTATTTGAATCCTGATTCTTTTAAAGGACCGCTAAAATTTACAATTCATCGAACACTGTAAACTGGAAATCCTTGACCTGCTGCATATCGATATTTGTAGTGTAGTATTCCAGTTCAGTTGTCATCAAAACATGTCCCAAAATTAGAAGATTCTTTCCAAAATAGCCATCATCACATATTGCCGAAATAAGATATTTAACTAAATTAAATATTCCTTCAAAGATACTCCTACTGAGGGGCACCTCAAAAATGATGAGAAGCTTTGCTGTATGGTAGTTTGTTCTTACGACCTTGATGGGTACAAAAAAAAGGGGTTGGCTACCTCCCACTGATAATAGGATGTACTTCTTCCTAGAAGGGCTGTACCATGGCCATTGTGGGCCCTTGGGACTCAATCACAGTTCCCACCAGTGTTGCTGTTGTGGCAATCCAGCTATTCAGTTTCATTTGTGTGCCTCAAAGTAGCGTGGAGTAATCAGTTTGATGCCTTCAAACGTTATTATTTATATATATTACAAAATTAAATATTCCTTCAAAGGTACTCCTATTGAGGGGCACTTCAAAAATGATAAGAAGCTTCAATCTATGGTGGTTGGTTCTTATGACCCTGGTGGGTACAGAAAAAGATTGATGGCCCTTAGGACTCAACCACAATTTCCAACAGTGTTGCTGTTGTGGCTGTTTGGTCATTCATTTTTATCTGTGTGCCTGAAAGTGGGTTGGAGTAATCAATTTGTGATGCCTTCAAAGGTTATTATTTCTATATATCGGACAGAAAAGTTGTAACTGTTATCATTCAAGTTACACTGACCCGAAAGTTAGCAAAGCTTGGCAGAAGAATTTATTGTCAAGGAAGCACAATGAGGAGAGCAGTGTCCATAAAAAACACATTTATTGAAGTAAAAGTTCATTAGCTCGTTCTTGGTACAAAAAATAATAGGTCGAATTTTAACTACAGTTAACTTCACCAAACTTTGGAGAACAATCTTTAAAACAGATTCAAACCCCAATGTTTCGATATAAAAACTTGGCAAATCATCTTAAATTGGCTGTACAGCAGATCAACCACATAGCCTGATATCTCTTCACTACTCTTTTAAAAATCTTTAACATACATATATTCATACAATTCAAGTTCAAATTTGCATAGTAAACACTGCCAAAAACAAATAGTCTAACTTTGAAAGGTCGTGTTTGAATCCTGTTTATGGGTTGTTTCTTGAGATGATTGGTTGGAAGTGAAAAAACAACACAAGGACTGAATCAAAAGATTCGGATCCAAATATCTTCTGCACGGATCCGACAGATGTCTAACTGTAACAGTCTCATTATATGTAAACTGAATGCTTGAGTTTCTTTGTAGCATAGTGTTATCAAAATTATTATTAAAATGTATGTCTAAATTTGTGATTAAAAGTTTTTATAATTAATTATTATATCAAAAAATTCTCAATTATGGTGATGTCATTCTAACCTATTTATTAATTTTATTATTATTAGATCCTCTACCTGTTGCTGCAGCCCACATGTGGACCAGGAAAGATATTGTTGAGTTCAAAGAAGCCATTCGGAAGGAAGGGGGAGACGGTATTATTAAAGTGGGTCATGGAGAAACAGTCACTGTCAGAGTTCCTACACATGATGATGGCACTTGCCTCTTTTGGGAATTTGCCACCGACAGTTATGATCTCGGATTTGGAGTTTACTTCGAGTGGACCAGAAGCCCAGATTCTCAAGTGACTGTGCATATAAGTGAAAGTGAGGATGAAGAGGATGATGATGAAGGTTAGAAATTTTTTAAAATATTAATTGATTTATAAATTTTTGTAAATATGTGGTTATTTACGGTTTCCTATATTTTGATCACTGACTGCTGTTTTTTAAGTGCAAAGAATTATTCGTGAACTCATTTTGACACAAGAATGTTTAAGGATTCTAAATGTTAACAAATGTTTTAATACTTCAAATAAATTTACTGTTGTTGCCTAATACCACTTAGTCAAAACGAGCCCAAATGAGCAGAGCTTTTTCAAATGAAGCAGAAGTGTGCGATTCATTGCAGAAGTGTTCAGAAGTGTTCATTGTTCACGAGCACTGTTAAGGCGAAAGGACAACTTTGCTCGAACACACACAGCACAACCCTTTTTAGGGGGTGGTCGAACTCATTTATACATTCATTCATCCATCTACAATTCAGAATTTAGATCCAAATCAGAGACCGACTCATCCCTGATTCAGTACCCCAAGAGGTATCATTTGTTATTGGAATATGGAGGACTTTGCAGTCACGAGCTATTTAAACGTGCCCCAACTGCTATTAGCCAACACAGCGGTCTTTGGCCGAGACAAGGACAGAACCCACGACCTTTCAGTTGCGAGACTGACGCTCTACTAACCAGGCTACTGCAGCGCTTAAATCAATTTAATAAATATGCTTAGTTAAAAAAAATTGTTATAAATAAATAAGTATTCTTAGCAATAACAATTTTGTTGGTTATTTCATTTACTATCAAATATTGAAAACTACTTTTGTTGTTGGCAACAGCAGAAAATTATTATTTTAGAATAACTGGCTGATGGAATGTTGTAAATGTTATCATTTTCCTATTTAATTTTGCTGCCGTTCAAACTTTAAATTTAGTAAATCAATAATGTGTATGGCATATTATTTCATCAAGTATTTAAAGTGATTTAAGAATTATATAATATTTAATGGATGAAGTTGTATGTTATTCTCTAAATATTGTTTAATATAATGTTACAAAAATATTTTTAAAAAATTGTCAAAATTCCTGGGGAAAGAAATTGCATGGAAAATAAATTGATGTCAAATATTTTTGGAATTTTAACATGATGTAAGAATATTTTTTTGTACTTTAATATTTTAAGAACTTAATATAGAAATTGTTACAATTTTCTTTAATTTTTAACTTAATAAAATTTAAAAAAAAAACTGTTCTGCTTCTCAATCTCAAAAATGCACAAATACCAAATTTGGTGGCATTGGTCTGATCTGCAGAGTTCTAACTCACACATATAATTCTTAATCATTAGTGGAGATATATAAACCAAATTATTACAAGCTTGATTGATTAGCAGCATTTTTTAAACAATTTTAAAATATTCAAAAGCATTTATATTCAAATTATTTTTAATACAAGCAGTTTTTAAAATATACTTCCATGACAATAAAAAGCGATAATTCTCGCTGATTGTTCGATTTTGATTTTCTTTCAGATCTCGATCCAGGTCGAAATGACATCGAAAAAGGTGTCACTCTCTCTGACAAGCCACCACTCAGTGTTGTCATACCAGTTTACAGAAGAGATTGTCATGAAGAAGTTTATGCCGGCAGTCACAATTATCCTGGTCAAGGAGTGTATTTATTGAAATTTGATAATTCGTATTCCCTATGGAGATCAAAGACATTGTATTATAGAGTTTACTATACTCGATGAAAACGACTTGTGATTAGATAAATATTTTAAGCTTTCATGGTATAATATGCAATTTTCACCAGAACTGCTGGGATCTATTGAAGCAATTTAGCGCACGTGCAGTGTTATTGTTTTGTTAATCTCATTGTTTTTCCATTGTGATATCCTTTTAAAGCCAGTATTCTTGAAATGTATGGTACAAGACTAAGTGCTTATTTGAGCTGTTTTTTGCTTATTGTCAGCATTTTATTACAGTGTTGTAATAATAAGCCCATTAACATCAATTAATTGAATAAATTATTTGCTCTTTAATGTAAATTGCATTTTCAGAAAGAATTGGGGAAGGGAAGATAAAATTTAAAAGAAAGCCATAAAATATTAAAGTAAATATTATGCACATTGTAGTATGTATTCTTATGTGTGTATATAAGAACATTATTCATCATAACCTAGAAGAGTTTATTAGATTTTTATTTACAATTTCTATTATAAAAAGAATTACAGTCAGTTCTATAATTTTTTTTCTTTGAAATGAAAATATATATGCATCCTGTGCATTATTTTTATGTAAATAAAACAATTACTACTCAAATATATTAGTATTTGTAAATTATAAGCCTCTCATTACTAAGAGAAAACTTGCAATTTTATAGGAAATTAGATTCTTACTATACATGGAATATCAGTCATAAAAGAATTAACATTTGTAAATAATATTTTTGAAAATGAAAAGAATAAAATAAGTAACTTTTAAATTTATCCTTATCAACTTGATTAATTTTTTGTGTATTTAAAATATTTGACGAACAATTAAAATGATAGATCAATTCTGTCTACTTAATAATAAATATGCTGTATATGAATCTATGCAATATAAGACATTTTTGTACTGTTGCGAGACATTTTTATACCTGAATATATGATAATATTTGGCTCTTTATTAAAATAAATTAGAAACAAACTATGTGAAAGATATAAGAGCACAAGCAAGGACAGCACATTCAAGCATTTTTTTTATATTTAAAAAACTTGCATTTTATCGAAGTATTTAAAAAATGGTTATTTGATAACAACAATGAATTGTACATTACATTAATAATTATAACCAACTTTGTATTGTAACTGAAAGTCATACTCTTGCCATTTTAATTAACTTTTTTTTTGTATCTGGTGAAAATAATTAACTGAAATTTCTCTTTGTTTGCTTAAAAGATATTTATCATATATTTATGCATAAAACAGTCTGAAATTTTATTTCTGTTATAATGAAATAAGTTTTATATTAAAGAAGTCTGCTAATCTTAAAGAAAAACATAAAAATAATTATTAAAAATTGTTATGAAATAATTGAAAAAGGTCATTAAAATAACATGTTTTATGACCTTTTAAAAATAATTACTTTAATAATTTCAACCCTTTTTACTATATGGCTTAAAAGGCAAAAACATGCTCTTTGTGATATTGATAATGGAAGTATTAATTTTAATTGTTATTTTATAAATATTGTAATTATGTATAAAATATAATTTATTAAAAATAATATATATTACACTTTGCAAGGTTAACATGAACTCTAACATGCCTCATAGCTTTAATATTTTGTATGCAGCATTTCATATTTATATATATATTTCTCTGTTGTATTATTGAAAATAATAAAACCAGTTTGGGACAATTTGATTGGGTGTTCATTTTTATAATGTGAAAATATCATTTTATTCTTGAATCGGAATATTATTTCATTTAGAATGGAAAAGTTAAGGTTTCGATTAGAAATAATTTTATAGATATAATTTTCAATTAGAAGGGAAAAATAATGGCATTCAGGACAAAACACAATATTTACAGAAATCAGTTGGGGCATATATCATAGTCATATTACATTTGAAATATTTAGTGCAGTGATAGTTTAAAAGCTTAATCGTTGTACTGAGCCTAATTGTTGAGAGACATACGTTGCTGTTACTCACCATTCTTTCTATGTTTCCACTACAGTGGTGTATAACAGTATTGAAAAGTGAAATTATTTATTTCTTTAAATTTTTTCATTTATTTAAGTGCAACAAAATTTCACCGAAAATATCAGAAAAATGCCCTATAAAAGAACTTACTCATTCTACGCTTAATTTGATTACTCTAAGCATACACACTAGCACATTGAAAGAACTAATTTATAAGTGAGCAGTTTCAGAGTAACTACCTTGAATAGTGGTAAATAGGGTAAACATTGAATGTATCAATATTTTTTAATAATGAACATTCTAATTTTTCCTGTATAACTATACACAGTTTATTCTTTTTCCTAATTTGTTTAGTTTATTCAGTTTTGCTCTTTCCCTCACAGAATTATTTATTTATTTGTTTGTACCCACTTATTATATTCGATTTATTAAACTAAAAAAAAAAATGCTATTATTTTTTTTCCATCATGACCTTGTATATTTTTTTTCTCATTTTTGTCATTATACCAATTGAAATTTTCTATTAAAATTAAGTTATCCTTAGTATATTTTCCTCAAAAAAAAAAAAAAAAAAAAAAATCTTATATTATTATACAGATTATAATTTTTCTTGTTGTAAATGTCTTTTAAAAATATTTCTCACTTTCCTTAGTCTTTATAGTTCCTTTTTTTAAAAAATGTATTGTTATTTGTCCCCCTTTTTTTTTGTAGTTTGATATTTAGCACATTTACAATGACTATGTTGCAATCTTTTCTGTTAAGGACAGTTAACCTTTTACTTAAGATCAATGTTTATTGGCTGTTACAATTGCTGTATCAGCCAATAAGCAATAGATAAAAATTAAATTCATTCCAAATTTTACAGAAAAGTAAACAATTATGATTTCACTGCCATTCTATTTAAGAAAATGTCTATTCTTATTACTAAAGTGTTTTAGTCACTTTATTATTCAATTACCTTACATGTGAGAAATAATTTGATTGTAACTGGAAAATATACTTCCAAATTATTGGAAAATAGGATAAAATACCTTTGTATTTATCGAAATTCCTATTTTAGTAGGTTTTGATTATATACCTACTCTAAAATCTAAAGATTAGCTATATACTAGCATTGAATGTGTTAAGTATCATAAATATTTATGAAGAAATCATGTGAGAATTACCTTCTGATATATTATTTTTTTAGTCAAGTTATTTGATTTATTGCCTTTTGTGTAAGTTTTCAAGTTTATTTTAGTTATTTGTATTTTAAAGTTATATGTGTCATTTTTTTTTTTTTTTTGCAATGTTTATAATACATGTTTGATAAGAGGTTTTGCTTCTGATTATAATCAAAATGAAATGAGGAATGAAAACTCAATTCCTATATTTTGGCAACATATAAATTTAAATTAAATAGATATAATTAATTCCTGTTTCTGATTTGCTTATATATTAAAGTTCATAATATTTTATAATTACCTGCATAATTACAAATAATAATGCCAAGCAATTAAAAAAGTATTAATATATTTCACTATTTTTTTCAAAAAATATTCCTTATATATTAGTGAACAGAATAATTTTCTAATATTTCAGGGATTTTGTATAAAATAAATAATAGATAATGTATAAACATTCTAATTCTTAATTACTGATAAATTCTAAAAAATGTGTTTAAATTTAGATCAGATTCATATTTCTACATATCAAAATGTTTTCTCTAAAACCAGCATCTAGTTATCTATTATATTCTTGCGATATATTATTTTATATTTAACATTATTTGATTTTTACTGAGGATACCAATTATTAGCATAATTATAACATACTTATGTGAAGAAAAAATGAAAACATTTTTATGTGCATGCATGTAATGTATGAGAATCTTTGATATTAATATCAGTTTTCAAATTGAATGTTAGAAATTGCCCATGCTACAAAATTATAAAATTGTTGAACTATCTGGATTGGATTTTGAAAATTCCTTAAATTATTTACAGATTTCTTAATAATCTTCGAAGGCAGAAATAAGTCCATAGAAAAATTCTGAAATGCCTGTGAAGTGATATTTTATAACCTGGGAAAAATGTATAATGTTTGAAATTTATGTCACAATGCTCTTTAAATCAAGTTCAATTAAAGTTATCTATAGCATCTTTTTTTGTAGATAATGGAAGTTTTGTGCATCAATAAATTGTATAGTAAGAAGATATATTTTTTATTCTAGTTCAGTAATTAAAAAATTGAATGCAATTTAATCTTGGAAATTGTAAAGAAAAGTTTTATTATTCAACTAACATAATCAGTTTTATGCAACAAAAAACATTATAAAAGTTATATTTATTAATAAAGTATAAAAAGTTAGGCAAGAATGTGCCAATGCAGTTTTTTTATGATGCATAACAGAATTTTGCAATGAGGAATGTAGAATTAAGTGTCACTATTTTAAATGCTATTTAAGATTATGCAATTTGTATTAGAGAAAGAGAATTACAAATTCTATGTTGTATACTATTGATAATGCAGCAATTCATTTTGAAATAGTGTAACATTTGTTTATTTGCATATTATAATTTTTTGTAAATTTTTATGAAAATAATGGTAGTTAAAACTTATATAAAATGGTAATATTTAAAAATATTTGCATAGCTTCTGCTGTTAGCTAATAAAGCACTGTGTTGGCACATATATCTCTTTCTAACTATAAAAATTGAAAAATCATATGATTTTCATCTAAAAAATTCCCATAAATATGCAATTAAAGTCAAATGTGCCATATTATTTCCTAGTGCAATACTAGTATGAAAAATTCATTGCAGTATTATTGTTACAAGTTCCTCAAGCAATCTATATTTGAGAAATTTGAAATTTATACTGCATGGTACTGTGTGTAGATAAATAAAACACCTCCCTAAAAACTTTAAAAGGATACATATATATATATATTTATTTATATAATGCATCCTTTTAATATTCATGTATTCATTAAAAAAATTTTGTTGTCATTATTCACTGCCTTAGAGTTTTTAATAAAAATTTAATTTTTGTTATGGAATGTGATGATATTATAAACAGAAATGGAATATGCAAAAAAAAAAAAAATATTTTTGAAATGCACAAACTTTGTGTGATAGCTTGGAAAGATTGTAATTTCTCCTTCTGTTAAATTTATTTTCTTACATCTGCTGTGCAGAATGAGAATGTTAAAGTTATGTATAAGAAAATAAAGATACTTTATATGAACATACATAACGACTCCTAATTTGTGTTGATTTCTTTTTCTTATTTTTTTAATTCATGTCAGTAAATCTTCAACAAAATATTTGCATTTTAATATTTTTAAATAAAATAAATCAAATGAAGTTGCCCTCAAAATTCACCTATTTAGTCACAATTTAACATCTTATCACACAAAACTGAAATATGATTTTATATTATATTTGCATAGTACATTCTAATTGATTATATATGCATGTAAAATTATTTTATTTTTCTTACGCTGAGTTCTATATTAAGATTTTATTTTGTAATATCCATAGAAAATGGAAAGCAGCAAACTGTGTCCAAATATCATAAACTTACAATGCTTGATATGTTAATAAATAAATTATAATTTAATGTTTATTGGAAAAATTATTAAAAACATAGCATTTATGGCTACAGATAATTTAAATTGTTTACATTATTTTCAAATTCTTAGGTTTTAATAATAATAAATTATCAATTCCACCTCAATTTTTCACTGTATTTATATCAAAAATTGAAGATAACAGCTGTTAAATATGTGAGTAAATGCCCCCAACTGCAACAATAAAAAAATAGTAGAGAGCATTTATTAATTTATTGAATGCATAGCAGATGGTTCAAAGTGCATAAGCATATAGAAAATTTTATTTAATCAAACATGATCAAGAAATAAATTTTCATGAAAATGGTATAAAAATTCTAGCAATTGTACACCAACAATTTACATTACCAATTTTTAGTAAGATAAAATATGCATGGTAAGCTGCCCAACTTTCTGATGAAAAAGAGATACATTAAAATGTAAATGAAGTTTGTTTTCCTCTCTGATTTAAAGAAACCTTGCTCTTGTGAACAATTGTCATTTATCAGTTGCGCAAGATGTCCAAACATATTTTGTTTTCAATGTTTTTACCACAGTTACCATTCTGGTTCTTGCATATAATCAAAAATAAATATATATAGGATGGCTTTTAGAAATACTAAATCATTTTTTATGATGCATTTATAATCAATAATTATCACCAATTATGTTATGTTTATTACTATTTTTTAAATATTAAAATAATAAACAATTAACCTAGCATAAAAATAAGTAGCATATTAATTAAAATTATCTGTGAATCATTAATGAAATTTAAATAATTTTATATTTTTCAAAAAGCATTTGTATCTATCATTTTTTTCCTTTTTAAAATTTTAGTTTTATTATTATGTATTTCAATAATAAATATTTATTTTTGTAAATTTTATTTGAATAAAAATTATTAAAAAGGACATAAGTTCCCAGGCAGGTTCAAATCCTGACCTACCACATATGAGGCAGTTATCTAGACAACCATTCCTTTGGGATCATTCGAATGGGACTCAACTATACAAGCTTTACCTAGTTTGAGGACCATTTTCTTGAAATTGACTGGCCATTGTATTTTAATATTTTCATGAATGAACATGCCACATGTAAAAAAATCCTAAATTGTAATAAATCGTTGTATCTTCTCCCGATCTCAGATTTCAACCCCTACACACCTCATGTTAGACTATAAAATTTTTAAAATAAGCTTTACAGTGATACAAATTTTATTTCCATGCAATTTTTACCCACCAAATTTTTAAATTTAAAAATATTTGTAACTATATTTTAAAATGATCTTTTTGTCATTTTAGTATTGATTTATACTTGTGCACACTGCAATTATATTAAATACATTAAAAAAAAGTGTTTATAAAATTTAAATATGTTTTAAAATATATTTTTATATGCACTTACAATTTATGTGATGTAATGAAGTGTAAATTGAAAAATAAAAATAAATTATATTTAAAATATTTTACTGCTAGTGTTTTTGATTGAAGGACTTCTTTTGCTCTATTTGACCAAAACTCTTTATTTTAATGGTCGTTGAGATTTTAAAAAAATTAACAATCTACTTAAATTTTTTTAAAATTATCATTATTACATGCTTTTGAGTTCAGTGCTCTATTTGTTACACAGATTTCAAGAAAAGTGTAATATGAAAGCAAAATAAGGAATACAAATAATTAAAAAAATAAATAAATAAAAGACCCCTTTTAATAAAGGGTGAAAAAACAATAAAAAAAGTACTTTAACATTTATGCTATCAAATAACACTCAATGAAAATATCACTCAAATCCTATCCCTTCTTATAATTACTATATTTATATGCATGCTGCCACTCTCCAATAAAAATTTATTTTATATCATGCAATGGAGAAAATGAAGTGAAGGGGTTTGGTGTCAGCACAGAATATACTACTCCCCCTATCTGTCCCCTCTTTTGCAAATAAATAAGTTTTTAGTAATCTTTAAAATCAAGAACAATTTTTTTGGACAAAAACCTTCAGATATCAGGTTATTTTTTTATTTTTAAGCATGGCTACACTTGTGTTAAGTTATTCTCTGTTTAAAATTTTTTAGTCTTTATCTCATTTTGTTACAGTGGTTATTCAAGAATTAAAAAAGAGCTTGAATATTATTCTTTTATGCAAATATTATTTATTCACATGACTTTATTTCCATGTGTCAAACACACACACACACACACAATTGGAATGACCTACTTGTTCCAGCGATTGGAAATTCACCATCATGAATGACAATGATAATAATATTAATATAAAAAGCAATGTTTCAACCTTTCATAATACTTAAACAAAAATGAAATATTTCATATTTATAAAATGGAGCATTTATTGCAAAATGAATCTCAGAAAATTCCCTTGGAATTTATTTGAATGGGTATATATGACACCGAATGGACTTTACATGGCCATAAACACAACTCAGTCCCTCACAACAATCGTTTCCACAACACCAGTGCAAGTCACACCATCAAATAGCAGAAAATTGTGGATGGGTTCACCCTTTCGTGAAATTCCCTGTAAAAAAAAATTCATCATTTTAGGTACTTTATTAGAATTTTTACTAAATGCATTCTCTGTTTAAGACTATGAAGTTTATACACATTAATTGAATAAAAACAATAGAACAAAGACTTGTTGCAGTGATGGTGTTTTATCTTAAAAGAAATAACAAATTTCATGTATTAAATATATTTACAAGATTCTATTATCAATTATAACACAAGTAAAATATAAAGCAATGGCACTTATTGTATTAAATTTAAAAACTTTGATTTCCATAAGTTGATTCTAAATTTATATATTTAAAAATGTATGTGTAAATGACACCAAATGAACGCAGAATACAGATTTGCATAAGTGGGAATATTCAGTAATATATCAAAGAATTTTGTGTATTTTTGATTTCATATGTCAGAATTGGAAGATTAGTATTTTAGTAGTAAGCAGCAAATATATAAATTAAATAGGAAAGAATGCAAGAAACATAGCAATTATTATGATATGTGTATAATATTGTGTGTACACACGCACACATGCTAACTTTTCAAAAATCAAATCCCTAATAAGCAAATCAATATATATATATATCTTGCAATCCTATTATTTTATAAAAGGTTTTTCTATAAGTAGACTAGTAGTAGAATGCTTTTAATGAAACTAGCAGAAATTTGGTAGAATATTCTTAAAATTTTAGATTAAAAAATCTTTTGACGATGAAAGAAATCATATAATTAAATGGAATCAACATTAACTTATTTAGGAAGAATATTTCATGAATTAGAAAATTTAATATAAATTACCTAATCAAAGATATCCTTTCAATATGCTGATAATGGCAATAATAATAAAAAAGAAATATTGATGGGATTTCAATTTTCACTCATGTCTCTTTCTCTCTTTAATCACAGAAATTTTAGAAATTGAAAATTTTAAAAAATCCTTTTAAATGCACATATTGCATCTGACATTATATGTGCAAAAAAATGTAACCTTCAACAAGAATTCTTTCCTTCTAATAATGAAGATAAAATTGTGGATGTATGTCAAAGTATATGACTTAAGCACACAAATGTGATATATATATTTCTGAAAGGATCAGTATACAAAAATAAATTTTACACCATTTTAAAGAAATGTATCTTTTTAATTATACCAATTTAATAATTTTTGCTAACTTTGATTTTTTAAAACTAATAATAATTTTAATCCTAATTTCTAACAACAGATAACATTATTGCCCTGAAATTCAAATCATTTCCCTCATTTCATCAAATATTTAAATTGCACAGTTTCTTTTTGTAGTATAGTTAAGAAAGAAGTCTTTAAGTATCTGTGTAATTTAATAAAACAAATAAACAATGGAAATTACAATTCTGAAAAATTTAGAAGATAGATTAACTGGACATTTACATTTGACATTGATTGACTCTATAGAAAAGTTCATATAAACAATTACCAGGTTATAATTCAGATAATTTAAATAAGATAGCTTTAATGTTAAGCAATTTGGTGGTATCGTGGATATGACATTAGTAAAAATTAAGATGGTTATAAAAAATAACAAATATTAAGGTTTTTACCACATGTACATAATCTTGAAAAACATTATTTCAGATCAAGAGCGATATATCTTAATTCACAACATAATACCCATAAGAAAAGTTTGTTCCCTTTAACTAAAGAAAAGATAGTAAATATACCTTAATGATTTCATTTGCCATGACTCCACCCACCGCTGCACAAACAGGGCTTAGCTCACCAAAAACAGAACTAAATAGAAAGGATTCATTAATAAACAAAAGAGACTACACAAATTACCCTATTATACGTAACAAAAGACATTCATATTTCATATTCTTAAAAGTAATTCCTTCTAAATGCAAAATTTAAAATGTAATATTGTGCACAATAA
>JAPMOQ010036426.1:179364-196864 GCA_026543055.1 Argiope trifasciata | reverse complement strand
GATTATTGCAAGCATATCATTGGCATATCATAGGGCAGGCATATCATAGTTTCTTATATTAGATTAACACTTAGATCTAAAGTGATATAGAATTAGTAGATGCATAACACAATGAACACAGCAAGTGTTACACTTTGAAAATAATACATTATATGCCCATCAAAATTTGAAGCTTAAAAAACACTTAGTTGTTGAATCCTGACTACCAAGCTATAAATTAAAAATTTCATATGAATTTTTTTTTGTACCGAATAATTATGAAGAACCAAATGATTGCCAATAAGAGGCCAGTAATTAATAATAAAAGAATTAAAACAAATTTGAAAATACTTACTTAGCATATGTATGCTTTAGAAGGTCGAGGAAGCAATAGCCATAGAATCCCCATGTGTCTCCACAGTAAAAATGTACTTTATTTTCATGACACATTTTGTTGATTCTAATTAAAAGACTGAGAGGACAATCCGTAGCAAAAACTGCTGTGAATTGTGAGAAGAAACTTGCTGGTTTTGAAGAAATATGTTCTGAGTCAATTTTAATTTCAACATTAGGGTTTAACTCTTGGATTGCAGCTTTTGAAGCTTTAGCTCTCTGAAATAAATATTTTTATATGAATCATTTTTCCATCTTTTCATTATATATATATATATAATCTCTACACAAAGATAATTCAAGTTGTAAGAGACAAAAAAAAAATTACAAATAACAGTATCACTGACAAATTACAAAATAATTTTTTGGGGGGATATCAAAGCTGCAGAAACAGCTACATGAAGTTGAAAATCTCTGATATAATAATTATAACTAATAATATTTTTTAAACAAAAACTTAAAACTTTTAAAATATATGAGAATTACATTCTGAATAATTTAAAAATATGAAAATGTTATACAAAAATAGTTTTTTTTTTTAAGAAACTTAATATCTAACTTATTATATATGCAAATCTAAAATGCTGTTATAAACATTTAATGCAAACTAACAGTCATAAGTAGAAGCTAAAACTTCTTTCTAAGTACTCAAATGCTAGCAAAAAAGAAAACATAACACAGAAACTAATGTCTTTAAAATAGGGGGCGATAAAAATTAATGATTTTTAGCTTTAAATGCAATTTATCAAAAGAGAAATTACAGTATTATTTAAGGAGGAAAAAAATATCTGCAAATGCTTAAGCTTTTCAAATTCAGGACTGAGTTTTAAAAATATAACAAGAAAAAGAGAATTATATTTGCATGAATTTGAAAAGGGGTCATAGTTCAGAAGAATATAATTTAGTTTAGTTATATTAACGTCCCATTTAAAGCAACACGAGGGCTATTTTGGGACGGACTTCATAATTTTGAACCACGGTCAGATGACGAGGATGACACCTGAAGTGGCACCCCCCTCTCCACACCAGCGGGAGGACGTTTGGCCTGACAGATTTAATGTGCAAGAGACCCCCCTCACACAACGGTTCTTCAGTGGAATCGAGTCTCGAACCTGAAATCCTCCAGTTCCGAGACCTTACTACCAGGCCACCGCGGCCCTGAAGAATATAATTTATTAACAATATAATGTAAGTGTTACAAATGAAGAATAGGTTATTTTAAAAAACAAAAGTAGAAATAAAATTAAGGGTGCCCCCCATTTAAATTTAAAACTCATCATCATGATCACATAAATATTTTAAATGAAGTTTTGTGGTCCTTGAATTCTGATTGCATTCATTCACTGAAGTATTATTTTTCATCATGTGTAGCAGCGGAAATGCAAGATTTATTTGTTGTGATTTTAAAAAGATTATTGTTGCTGACTCACTATATTTCTACACTTTTTCTTATGGTGTATCTAAATACTTTTAAGTATATGTTTTTCCGAGTTGGCAGCTGGAAATTGCATTTTAAATTAACGTTTACTTTTTTCCGTTAATAAAGGTTGTGTTTCCTAGAGTCAATGTTATACAAAATGATTTAACTTGCTTAATTCTGCCATATGCATTGCATAACATCAAATCTCTATAGCTTCAATAATAATAAAATTCAGTTAATTTAAAAACGATATTGTAAAGATATTTACCCCTTGACCATGTTCAGTACTGGAAACAAAAAACTGGGCAGAGGTGTCTGCAGCACTAACCTGTAAGATATATTCATACACATGTAAAATGTACTGTTTCACTAAACTTTAAAATTATAAATAAAAACCAGATTTTCTTAAAAAATTTTCAACTAAAAGGGAAAAGAAAACTAAGTTGTAAATTAAACAGGTCAATATTAAAATATGATATAGAGTAAACTCTGATTATCCACAGAAATACATCTTTTTTTATGGATTAACCATAAAACTCTGCAATTGATATATCATGCAATATCAATTGCAGATATTTTTTTAATTAATCTTTGGCGCAGGTGTTGGCGGAATTGTGCCAATACGTAGGTTGAATTCCGCCAAGGATCGAACTTGCGATGTTCGGGTTTGAAGGCCAGTAACTTATCCACTATACAAAAATGGCCACCAATGTTCAGTGGTAGTTACTGGCTTATTAAGATGTCACCACAATACTCCCCTACCAGTGAGTTCGCTAGAGAGACGAACGATTTTTTATTGCTCCAAGCGTAATGGCTTGTGTACGAGCGTTGCTGCTGCGTCAAGTGAGTCTGATGACTTTGCGTTGGTGCGTCAAGTGAGTCTGACGACTTTGTGTTGCTGCTTCAAGTGAGTCTGACGACTTAGAGTTGCTGATGAAGAGATGGCGCCAAGAGAGATATTGAAAATTCATCACGTCCGAGGTCATCAATTTGGTGCAGGTGTTGGCGGAATTGTGCCAATATGTAGGTTGAATTCCCCCAAGGATCGAACCTGCGATGTTCGGGTTTGAAGGCCAGTAACTTATCCACTATACAAAAATGGCCACCAATGTTCAGTGGTAGTTACTGGCTTATTAAGATGTCACCACAAATCCATAAAAAAACATAAATCAGTGCAAAAAAATTTTCAAATAATTTTTATTTACAATAGAAATTTTGTATCAGATATAGTTACCAGCATACAAGTTTTTATAACTCCAATACAAGGATGAGATGATAGACAGTTGTTTAATTTTACTAAGCAATTTATAGACATCTCAAATTCCAAATTAAGATAAAACAGAACAATTAAAAAAACAATATTATAAAAGAATTATACCTAAAATATCCCCAGAAAAGTTCTTTCCTACTCTCATTACATATCAGCCTTTTGTGGAATAAAATTGTCCAAAAGCGGCAGCAAAAACATTTTTTAACCCCTTCCTTCTCATTCCCGTGAAAATGACGGGCTGAAATTTCTACCTCTATTTCTTGCACCCGTGATATTTTCGGGTTGGCGTATTAAAAAGTAATGAGCCAAAAATATTAAAACAATCTATTTCTTACGCCCAGAAACATGTTTATTACTCAATATATACACCAGATGGCTGCCCTAAACTATCTGCAATGTTTTTAGAGATGGCTAATTTATTTTAAACTAAGCACTCAGTTTTATATAATTGTCTTGAATAAAAAAAATTGGCACTTTTATAACCATTTTCTTCAAAATTATGATACCTTTAAAGGGTTAAACAAATGGTGTATATATTTAACAAATGTTAGTTGGTTTACTTTTTTGTCTTATGGTGTAGTAAAATGGCTTTAAAAAATCTCCTACCATTTTCTGTTTAATAACTATGATATGTACTTTTTTTTATGAATAAAAAGATATCTGCATCATAAGTAATCTCTTCATTAAAATGGCAAAAACTTATTCAATGGGATTAGTTCTCTTTCCTAACCAAAAATAGCAGTGCATTCCTGTTGTCTTGAAAGTTATGCAGAAAAGATATCTTGTTTGCTTGGCAGCCAAAAAAAGTAGATGTTCACATGGAGTATCAACAATCAGTAGCTCATGATGAAAAGCAGAATAAATTTATTTTAATGATCATACAAAAACCCAGAGAGCTTCTTGTGAGATCAGTAGTTCATAAAGAAGATAATTTTTATTACCTTTAAGAAATATGTTTAATTGTGATATTGAATTGCTTATCAGAAATTGTATAAAAATAAGGAGTAGTTCAATGCTAAATAATGGATGATTGGTCAAGAAAACTGCTTCCAGATTTTTCTTGTGTCAAATATTCTATTTCTTGCAAACAGGAACACATGGCATGCGATAATGAACAATGCAGAAATACTTCATTACGGAAATGCCCCCGTACTTGACAATCAGAAAATGTATGACAAGTATATACACCTCTATTCTTTTTAGAGAGAATAAAAAAATTAATTATGTAACTTGATCCTTTACTTAAAGGATTTTCAAACCAATGTAAGTCATTTATAAAAGTATTGAGATGAAATCATAATAGCACAATATTTTTCATTTCTATATTAATTGTATAACTATAATACTTCACAAAGGATTCAAAATTTTGAAAGAAAATTTCTATCATAAAAACTGGAAACAGTAGGTACAAGTAATTAGTAAGGATTAAATCAACAAAATAATAAAGGCTACATCTAAATTTGTTTATTTTAATAATTAAGTAATGTTTTAATTTATTTCATAATCTTTATTTCCTGTTCACATTCAATAATAATAATAATAGTGTTATAAAAATAATGTGTTATGCATTACTTCTAAGATATATTTATGAATTTCAATAAGCTTCAAACCTCAAAAGTTCAATAATCTTAGAAAAAATTTAAGAAAGTTGCCAGATATTAGACACTATAAATTTTATGTCTCAAATATTTGCATTGTGGTCATTTTTTTTTTTCCTTCTCATGATAAAAATATTAATACATAAAGTGTTTTAAGTCTTATTCACTGCTCTTATCATGTTTTGAAATATGTTTTTATGAAATATTATTCATCAAATTTTCTCAAAAGGCAGAATAGAAAAAAAGGAGATACACATCATAAAATTACATTTTATTCTATATTAAGACTATTGGAATGTTTATGTGGGTGTTAAAATTAATAGAATAATAATATATTCATTTACTGCCTAATTATTGAAAATTGGTAAACATTTTCTTTTACAATCATTTAAAATATAATCTAGGCACTTTTCATTATCGCAATACACAATTCACATTAAGCATTAGTAACTATATATAATGGTGGCTCTAGACTAGTATGGGTATTTTTACTTTTGCAACTTTTTATTTCATTTGTATGAGAACATATAGAATGTCACCTTATGTCTCTGCTTATAGCCATTGCTATATGTGCATTCAAGAAAAATCATCACAAGCACCGGAAGAGTTTATATTAAACAAGGCAATATTCTTACTAACATAACAATATATGGTTTTGTTCTAGATCAAGATAGCAATAATAATTCAAAGTTATAGTTAATATTATCTATCATATGTTTACAGAATAAAATGTCGAAACATACCGGTTTTTCATCCATAATTGTAATAGACTTCACACCACTTAGGGTCAGATTCTTGACAACTTCAGCTCCAAGACCATTTAGACCAATTATTAAGATCTTTGAATCTCTTAAACTGTAATTTTAAAAAAATAAAAAAAAGGAATTTACACAAATTTTATAGTATTTTAATTATTCATTAGATGTGATTATGGTTTTACAGCTTATATAAATAATCTGTAATCTACAAAACCTATTTTAATATTTATTTAAAAACATCTTAATGAACTGATAGAAATGGAATGGCGCTTAAATTGAGTAAATACGTGACAAAGTTTTTGATCAGTAGTAAATTTATTGTGCTAACTATATTCCAGCTATTAATCATAGAAATAAGTGTTGGGAATAAGTCAAAATTCTCCTATTTATATCGGCAGCATCCGCAATCGGACTCAAATTTTTCGAATCCAGCTAATTCGCAGAAGAGCAGAAATCTAAAGCAATACGCTAATAAGCTGACTCTTATTAGCATATCATTGAAGAAGAGGAATTTTTGTTTATCACTGTACGTATAAATAAGAAGTCAAATGTTAGATAAAAAGATCGACTGAACTTTTAAGATGTTGTTTGTCGTTGTGTGTATTTCAAGTAGACGTGCGTCATTCGATAAGTATGTTTTTACTTTTCGTTCTGGTTACGAGATGTAACCCCGTTTAAATAAATTTAAAGTTATTCTCTAATCGTCATTGCGTGGATCTCTTTCTTAATAGATAAATTCAATTTACTAATAAGGCCAAATTTATCTCAAAAAATAAGTTCTAAAAATGGTATGTTAGTTTAGTAAATATAGTTTTCAATAACATGCCATTAAATCTAAATGTCATCAATAGCTTATGTTTAAATACAAATAGCATGCAATTATCTCATCAGTACTCAACCATGTTTATAAGCATTAATTAGCTCATTTTGATCAATTTTTAAAACAATATATTCCTGGCAAAAAGTATTGAATTATAGGTTTCAAAACAAAGCAAATTCAGCAGAGAAAAAAGTATAATTTATTTTAATGGGAATTATGAGAAATGACAGTTTTCTGTGAAATGTTCCAACAATTTCTCTTCTCACAACAACCATCAGAATACTTTATGTATCCTAAATACAATAAGAGTATACCACAAACTTCATAACAAATCATACATTTTCTAATGTATGACAGTCATTGATACTCATTTTGTGTGCTATGGAAATAACAAAGAAACACTAGATGTTCTTCATTCTTTGTATATGTGTTTGTTTATATAGGTAAAACAAATATTTTCCTACTTTATATAAATGGCTAACAGATGAAGGGGTTGATGAACCAATTCAATACTATATTTCAAGTGTTTTTATATTATACTGATTGCCTTTGGCAACTGGTTTGTTCACAGGTGATATTGATTGTATTTAATTTCAGTTAAAGCATTTACGTAAAACTTTATATATCCTTGATTCTGTCAAATTCATGACATAATATTCTGAACCAATTCCATTTTTTAAAATTTAATTAATGCTGTATTAGTCCTGCAAGGATACCGAAATCAACAAGTTCCGGTATTTCGAGTGAAGGGATACAAATATATCATGCGTTGCAAATTCTTTTAAAAGGTATCTATAATTCCCTTATCTAAATCGATGTATGTAAAGAAATCCTCATCAAAATTGCTCTATTAAAACTACTAAAGGGAAAATTTATATATCTTCTCTTCTTGTAATGCTTGTGAACAGATGTCAGTTTTGTCATCGCTTCTCGCACATAAATTATGCCTTCTGGACTGGAGTAAAGTGAAATTTAAAAATACAAAAGTTTCTTCTATTTATTCCATCAACATGATGCAAAATAAGTTTTTACATTATATGAGATATACATTCCTACCCTTTAAAGAGCATTTGAGCATATTTGGTATCTCAACATTGATAACTTCAAAAAATATTGTTTGTTTTTTATTTGCGTTATTTTTATTTTATGCAAATTTTATAGTTGTGTTGCCACAGCTAATAAGAATAAGCTATGACATCATGACAAATCAGGTTTAAACATATTTTTAACAGCTGTTTATAAGTAATATGTAAATTTTTATATACAGCAGCAAAAAAGGCAGTAGAGGAATAATGAATGAATAAAGTTATAACATAGTGATAATAATGATATGAATAGCTATTTTATTAAGTTATATTTACTTATTTAAATTGAAATAAATTTTTTATGGTAAATGAAGTAATTGTTTTTGCAACAACAGTGAGCCATTATCTAATCCCATTCTCCCCCCCCACACACACTCACGTTAAAACGGTCTGGCTTGTAAAATGCCAGTACACACATACATATCCAATATTTTAAATAAAGATTTTTAAAAAATCAACTACGAATTTTTAAAATTACTGTTACTTAGAACTAATGCAGACTAATGGTAAGTGTAATAAAATGTAAGGGTATCATTAACTGCAAGGCATTTATGACACATTGGAATTTTAGTTATATCTTGAAAACAGAACTTTCGGATAATCCTGTCGACCATTTATGTCAAACCCAATATTATTGTCAAAAGGTAGCTTTGCTCTAATAACCACAATTTGTGCCAATACAAGCAAAATTGCTTTGCATTAGGATGGTGCCAAGGGATTGGCACATTTTCTTTAGCTTTGATAAGTTGAATGGGATAATCCCAAAGTAACTGGTAAACTTTATTACTGCACTATTTTTAGTAATTCTTTTTTTAAATTAATTGCTGGCATTCAGTTATGATTGAAGTATCAAATTATTTTATGAAACTGAATCTTATGTTAGCAACATCATTACATTCAGTGGTAAGAAAAAGAATAACATAAATAAATTTGCGCTGTTATACCAGTTGATTAGGCAACTAATGACAGGAAATAAAGCTAAAAGCATTTACTTCATCAGAAAATTAAACTTCAATCACACAGAACTGAAATAGAGTATAACTGGAGATATAACTGATAAAAAATCTGAGAAATCTATATGTCTATAAACTAGCTAAGTCTTATAACTGAGATATGGAATATACAGTTCCATTTGGAATGTTTGCCTTCTTAAGTTTCAGAATTCCAAATCTTGTCTCAGAGCAAATGTTTTAAAAAACGGGAGTAGTTTCACTTCAATTATAGAAAATTTTACAAATAACAACTAATAATTCCTGCCAAAAATATAACTTTTTCATAAACCAGAATCTGAAAGGCATTTATTTTGTATTTAAAACTACATTTTATATTTTTATTTGCTTCTGAAATATTAGAACATATTTACTCAGTGTTTATTACAACAAACAAAAAGTCAATTACTAGATTATTCATTAACCTCAACATCTAAAAATTATACCACAGCAGGATTTTAAAAACTTTACTGAAAATGATTTTAATCAAACTAGTAGCAAAACAAAACATACGTAAAAACATGGATTATCAATCTCAAATATATTGAACCTTCAATGTTTATTGTATAATCTTAGATGGAGCCTCACAACATAAGAGGAAAAATATTTTCATTCTGAAAGTACACAACTTGTTACATTTCTCTGCATTATAATTATCAAATGAAAATCTTTCAAATTCAACTTACCGCTTCTGACATTCCATACCCCATAATCTTATTTGACGATCATACAATGCAGCTTCATCTTCCGTAATGTTATCATTTTCATTTGACATTCCTGCAGCTTCACGATCTCTTTTTACACCCATTGTATGTTCGTACCAACCAGTTACCTTAGCAATTTTGGCAGACTTTGTTAATAAACACAAAAAAGTGAAAACTTCAAAGCGGCTTTTCAATATTACGGTTAACAACAGTGTGCAGTTAACTGCACACAATAGTTAAAAAAAAACGTTTTTTTTTTTTTTTTAAACAATTGGGTTTTTGTAAGTTATAAGAATAACTCATTTAAAAACATTTTAAATGTTCAAAAAATTTTAAGACACTGAAAAGGAAGTATCTTAAGATGAAAATAGAATAAAAAATTAAGTGTGAAAGATATCATGTGACCTAATGTCTGAATGTTTGATTGGTGTGCTGAGAATTCAACAGAATTCCAGATTGTCATTAATATTTTTACTTCTTAACTGTTGCTTTATTATATCTTCCTTCAATCATGAAAACATAATCTTTTTTATTTCTCGTATGAGTAGTACAGAGAAAGTATTGTAATCGTCCAAAATTTCGAACTCTAGATTTTGATGGATATCCACGTGTTAGGCTTCCTTGAGTCCGAAAAACCCATTTTCGGAGCATCTCTCTCCATGTCTGTGATACAGATAACCTAAAAACAGCAATGCCATTCGGAAGACGATCTTTAAATCAAATCAATCAGAGTAAATTTGTTTGTCCGGTTGTTTGATTATAAATTAACACGCAATCTAAAAAGCGGAAAGAACTAGATAAATAATGGTAATATTTAATAATTTGGTTACATTTAATGTCTATAGCGTAGATATTTCAAAATTTAAGCTAAATTGACAGCGGTTGGCCAATTTGTATTTTCTGAGTTAAACTCAGACACTGAATGACTTAAATACAGCAGACTTGGTATGGCAGTTTAATAGAGATCACTGTGACGATAATATTGACTGGAATTGTACCAATGTGGAGATTGAATTCCGCCAAAGATCGAACTCGCGACCTTATGATTTGTAGCAGCGTAGCATATCCTCTATACAAAAGTGATCACCAATGTTAAGTGGCTGTTACAGGCTTACTAAGATATCACCACAATATTCCCTAGCAGTAAGTCGGTAGATAGACGAAAGATTTTATTGCACCAAGTGTTATGGCGAGTGAAGAGAGTGATTGTTGCTTCAAGTGAGTCTGACGACTTTGCTTTGGTTGCGTTTACTGCGAGTAGGTGGCGCCACGACAGCTGTTTGAAGGATCACGTCCAAGGTTACCAATCTGGTGGTAGTGTTGGCTGTTTTTTCTAAGATGATTCAACTGGAATCTGATGATAAGTTCTTTCTAAATCAAAGGTGGAAAAATGTTTACATTCATATAAATTTTGAGTAAAATCATGCAAATAAGGTATAGGGTTTCTGTCTGATTGGATAGCAGCATACTAAACTCTGTAAACCCCGCAAGGTCTCCAGCCACCTGTTTTCTTTGGTATAAGATATAACGGACTTGACCAAGGACTGCTTGAAGGTCGGCACCTTTCCTGCTCCAACATATATGAGAATTCCTTTTTTACTCTCTTGAGCTTGTCAGGTGCGAGGCGACGAACTTTTGATGAAGCAGGAGAGCCTTTCGTTCTGATGTGATGGGAGATACAATGCTTAGGGTCCTTAATCAAACTCGGTCTTGTGATTTCCTTGAATTCATTAAGAAGATTAGATATTGATGAATCATATGCTGCGGAATCTCTCATAGTGAAAGCAAAATTTGGAAATGTAGCTATTTTACCAAATTAAAACAATGATGTTAACGGATCAATAAGGCATTTCCTTTTCAAATCAACTAATAAGCTGAAGTTTTTGAGAAAATCTTCTCCATCGCGTAACATATTCTCTATGAAAAAGTGATCACCAATGTTAAGTGATTGTTACTGGCCTATCAACACACCATTCCCTCTAGTTTGATTATTTAGTGTAATTTGAAGTGTATTTTTAAATACTGTGAAGCAGTAGCTCGTAAATTTTCAACTGAAATCGATATTTTAAAGAAATAAAAAAAAGAGTGAAGTATCCATCTATATCTATACTTATAATAAAGCTCAATGTGTGTGCGTGTGCGTGCGTGTGTGTTGGCGCTCTACAGGCCAGACCGTTGGGCCTACAGCTACCAAATTTGGTACATGTATACCTTGGAGGTCGGGAATGTGCACATCGGAGCCCTTTTTTTGAATTTTTAATTAGAATTTGAATTAATTAAAATTTAAGTGAAATTTCGACCTTTTTCCGCTATAAATTCCGAAAATATTATTGCACAAACATGATTTTTATATCAATTTAAAGATTAAAAAATTAGCTTTCTAACGGTATCAGTGTTTTAATGTATAACTTAAGCTTCTATTTTTAACGAATTTTTAAAGAAATATTTTAACCATGTTTTTATCACGTGACCGGATAAAATAAAAGAATGCCGGAAGTTCGAATAAAAAAAAACTATCATCGCAAATCAAATCTAAAGAAATACAACTTTCAGCACGTGACTGGATAAAATAAAATAAATACAATAAAATGTGATATTTTCTTTAAAAAATGCAAGGCAAAGGATTCTATGATCGTCTGCAATATTTAAATCGTTAATTCAATAAGTCTTCTTTATTTACAATAAACCTGATTGAATTTATATGGCATTTTATGTGGATTGAATCCAATTATGCATTGATGAATAATGAGTTTTAGATTTCTTCATACTTTGCTCTGTGAGCCATATTTTACAAAATATTTTTATTAATATTTTAAATAAAAGTTGCTACATCAATCAGTCTTCTAAATCAATCATTAAAACTGACTGATTTATAAAATTAAAGAATATTATTAGGAAAACGTGTTCTTTTAGAACTTTCAGTCCATCATCTTAAAGAAAATATTAATTTCAGGCCAATCAATGCCCGGAGTTACTTCAAGGCTAATGAATATGTGATTTAATTGAAAATTTTAGAACCCATTACTCATGGCGAACCAGCTGGTCGAAAAAGGCGGCTAGTTGTTAATAAAGCATTTTTCCTTTGCTTTGTAAAACGTTTTTTGGATCACCCCTCGTATATCATTCATAATACTATTTAATAATAAATTATGATTTAAAAATGTAATAAAAACATTTTCTTCAACATTCGCCATCAATGTATGGTGATGTTGACATACACCGGTGATAGTCCGAATGCATAAGAATATAATAAAATTTTCGATCTTTCACCGTATTTGTTATATGTTGACATTCACGGTGAGTGTCGACATTCTCCTGATTTCGGTCTTTCTTATATAACACAAAACATAACACGCAAAAATGAGTAAATAACATGCAAAAATGAGTTATTTTATAAAATAAATCCTCCTTTTGTTAAAATATTTTAAAACAGAAATTTAGAACTTATGTGCAATTACAAGTATAAGATAAAACGGTAATGAATTCTCGAAATAAAATATTTGCTTAAAAAATAAATAACTCAAACTGTTTTATGTTTTTTTTAAAGATATTTGTTTTCTTGTATATTTCTAATAATTCCTTTTAATTAAATTTAAAAATGGGGATTTTTTAATAATTGCGTATTGCCCATTAATAGTTTAATGACTGTTAATGTTTGGGGTAAAGAAGCTTGTTGGTAATAATTATAAACAAACCTATTTTATTCTTAAAATAAGTTCATATGTAACAAAGAAATCGTATTTGTTGTTACTAAAATAGTGTTATTGATATTTTTTTCATCAATGTATAATAAATAAAATATATTCCAAATCTTATTATACTTTGATTTCAGTTTTCTTCAATATTTTCGTGACAAGTGAATAATTTGCTCAAAATAAGGATTTGTTCATAAATTCTTACAGTATTAATTGCACTTCGAATTATTTTAAAATTCTCTTTCTATTTAGCTAATAAGATGATTTTGTGCAAGATAGAAGTTCATTTCTGATTATTTACATTTTTTTAATCCATTTATTTTAAATGTGATGTACAGTTGCCAGAAAAATTCTGTCTGAAATGCACAGTAAACATTCTAGAGAGAATAAAAATATTTAAAGTGACATTATTAATTTAACACACCAGTTATGCCCTTTGATGGCAAAGATACAAAACTTGCTTTCATCAGAGAATATTATTTTTTCCCCAAAACTCAGAAAGTTTATTTACATACCCACTGGAAAAATTTAAACCTTTTCGCTTATTGAAACGTGTGTATTTCTACGAGCTACTCAGCCATGGTAATCTGCCTTTTTTCAGTACTTTTTGTATAGTGTCTTCATGAAAGAGGTTTTAAAAAATCTTTCTCTAATATCAATTACTATTTGAGATGCAGTAATCTTCGGATTTAAGGCTATGAATTTCAGGATGTATTCCTCTACTCCTTAAGTCAGCTCAGATGGACTACCATTACTATTTTTTGAGATAACAAATTTCAATGACTTATAAATATTGATAACTCTTTGGATAAAAGAATAAGTTCTTCCAACTCTTGCCAATGACTCGAAGAATTTTACCTTCATTAAGGATTTAATAACGTCTTAAAATAATTTTCCTTTCGTTCAATCTCTTTTCCTTTAAAATCCATTTTAAGTTAAAAGCAAAAAGTACAGTCTTCTATCATATTAACAAAAATATGTTTGTTATTCTATTTTCGTATTTCCACCAGAATCAAAAATGAATAAGTAGCAAAATGAATTGCAGACGATATTTCATATCATGCAAGTTTATAGGGGCAAAAATAATGACGATAAGATTACAAATATCTTTTTAATTTGCCCCTGTATTCAAATTTTTTCTTTTAACTTTTTGTGTAATTTTAAATTATTATTATTACTACTTTAAGACAAAGCATTTTATATTTCTAAAATTAGTATTAATATTTAATTAAAGAAATACTTTAAATAAAAACCAAATTAATATTGTTATCAGAATGTTATTTTATTCTTCCTAGAATGTTTATTTTGCATTTGTACGCCGACTTTTTCTGACAAAAGTATTAGAATTTCCTTTTAAGAATATTTTGAAAATCTGTTTAGTTTTTTAAAAAAATTCAAAATTATGTTACACTTGAAAGAATGTGTTTATTTTAAACTAAAACAGGAATTTAAAAATTTCGACTTCACTAGAAAGTATTTGTTTATCAGTGATAGAAAATTTGATATGAATTCATTTTTAGATAATATATGAAAAAAAAAACGTATTCCATATAAATTCAGTATTATGCATCTTACAGAAAGCAATAACGCTGTTATGCCATAGTATAATGCCAGATTCACCTTTGGTCAGTTATAACATGACAAATAGGCAGGCATGTGTAGAAAGACCGAAAATTGCTGTTCAGTCCATGGAAAGTAATTGTCCTAACGGTACAACTACAAGCCACTATATTATATTTTTTTCTTATTGAGCATGCGTTAGTAGAATTTGTTTTGTGTGAGTGTGTTAAAGAATTGATCGATTATCGAAGTTTAACTCTAACATTTTTTTTTTCTTTCTGATCCTTTTCAAGGTTGTGTTTTTTTTCATTATAACTGCCATTTCTTTTCTGTAGTTTTCCAAATTTAGCTATGTTGACTTTTAAATTTTTTATTTTACCGTGTTTCTTTGCGTAAATATCCATACTTTTAATACGATATGCAGTGAAAAAAAATTACGAGGACTCCAAAACGGCAATTTATAAAGAAGCATGAATGTATCTCATGAAGTTGTGGCAAACATAAATCAGTCCCTTTCTACGTATGCTCTGCCTACTTGCCGTCTTATAGCTGGCCGAGTGTAAACCCGGCATAACATTAGACCATCTGTTTAATGTCAAATGCCGTGTAATTTGTTCTGTTTCTGTAATTAGCGATTTTTTTTTGTATTAGTATTTCCTGATTTTGTAATTTTTGGTTTTGACCTATATATTTTTGATTAAAAAATTATTTTTTTCTCTAATTTAATGAAATAATTTTAAAAACATTTTTTTGAAATAAAAAAAATATGGCAAAAAAAGTAAAAATGTCAGTTTCGAATAAAGTGAATTGATTAATAACGCCATCTTGATTTTAACGCCATCAAAAAGAAGTAACTAGCATGAATTAAATTTATTTTTATCCATTATCTATATCTCCTTAACTTATCTTGTTTTTGTGCCTTATCGACATCTTATTTTATATTATACTAGCCGCCTTTGGAAACCAGCTGGTTCGCCATGTGTAATGGGTTCTAAAATTTTAAATTAAATTACATATTCATTAGCCTTGAAGTAACTCCGGGCATTGATTGGCCTAAAATTAATATTTTCTTTAAGATGATGGACTGAAAGTTCTAAAAGAACGCGTTTATCTAATAATATTCTTTAATTTTATAAATCAGTCAGTTTCAATGATTGATTTAGAAGACTGATTGATGTAGCAACTTTTATTTAAAATATTAATAAAAATATTTTGTAAAATATGGCTCTCAGAGCAAAGTATGAAGAAATCTAAAACTCATTATTCATAAATTCATTGTTTGACTCCAACTACATAAAATGTAATTATTTACTTCATTTAGATCAAATTAATAGTATTAAACAATATATATGCCTATTAATAATATTTTACAAATTAGCCATTGGAAAGGAATTTGAATGCATATCCTGTAAAAATTCAATCTGTATAAATAAAGATAATTTATTCAATTAAAGATTTAAATATTGCAAACGATCCTAGAATCCTTTGCCTTGCATTTTTTAAAGAAAATATCACATTTTATATTTATTTTATTTTATCCAGTCACGTGCTAAAAGTTGCATTTCTTCAGATTTAATTTGCGATGATAGTTTTAAAAAAATTTTCTTTTTTAATTTGAACTTTCGTTAAAATGATGGCAACACGGTGGTGAAAACTAATTTTTTCCCCTTGACGTGCTCTTGCAGATTTTATAGAAACTTTAGCTTTGCATTTATTTTTTTAGAAACTATCACATTTTATAATAAAAAAAATATTGAATTAATGATACAGATATTGCAAACGATAATAGAAACATGCCATTAAGTCGGGATTCCAATGCAGATCCTGTCTAAATTGGATCAAGTTTACCGTAAAGAAGATTTATTGAATTAATTATTTAGATATTGCAAACGATCATAGAATCCTTTGCTTTGCATTTATTTTTTTAGAAAATATCACATTTTGTATTTCTTTTATTTTATCCAGTCACGTGCAAAAAGTTGCATTTCTTCAGATTTATTTTGCGATGATAGTTTTTTTTTTATTCGAACTTCCGGCATTCTTTTATTTTATCCAGTCACGTGATAAAAACATGGTTAAAATATTTCTTTAAAAATTCGTTAAAAATAGAAGCTTACGTTATAAATTAAAAAAAACTGATACCGTTAGAAAGCTGATTTTTTTATCTTTAAATTAATATAAAAATCATGTTTGTGCAATAATATTTTCGGAAGTTATAGCGGAAAAACGTCGAAATTTCGCTTAAATTTTAATTAATTCAAATTCAAATTAAAAATTCGATAAAAGCGCTCCGAGGTGCACATTCTCGACCTCCAAGGTATATATGTACAAAATTTGGTAGCTGTAGGTCCAACGGTCTGGCCTGTAGAGCTCCAACACACACACACATTGAGCTTTATTATAAGTATAGATAATCTTTGCACTTCCTTATTTATTTTATTTTATATCCATCTATCAAAACATGAAATAGATATTAGCGTTTAAACGTTTTTATTTAGTTTGATTTGTCCATCATGTTTATAATGATGGAATATAGTATTTCATTTTTTTAAAATTAATTTATATACTAGTCGACAAAAATTTTGTCTATTCTCAGTGACAACATACTATTTTAATATTTCCAAAACTTCGTTATCTGTGAATTAAATTAAATGCCAATTTCAAACCAGTGATCTAGTGAATTTAAGAAATGACAGACCTTAATATTAAAAAAGAATGGAAAATAATTTTGAAAAATTCAAGTCATTTAGCAATTAAATAAAAGAATACATTTAAGACTATATTAATGAATTTTTATTTATTTATTTCTCTTTTCCGAAAAGAAAAAGAGATGAAAAATGTTGGCTTATATAATAATTTTTAATATCATAAGCAATTACTCGTCTCGTTGGAAATCAATAAAAGTCATAACAGCTGCAAAATTATTCGCGTATAGAGATATGGGTGCTTGTCCATTATCAAACCTGATGACTTTATGGTTTTCAAATGTTTTACACATTTACAGATGCTTACATTTTAGAAATGTAATTGTACTTTTTTATTAAGTAATTGTACTTCTTTATGCAAAAGTAATTTTATTTTTTTGCCTTTCAGACACGATACACAATTATTTATAAATAAATATAACATTTCGTATGAAATAGAAAGAAGTACACTGTATTTAAACAGGTAAAATTGAAGGTCTCAGTAATTTTTATTGATTTCAGTTTTTTTAATCATAATTTTAGTT